>JZKD02S1619196.1:83904-101557 GCA_000966675.3 Picea glauca
TGAACATAATCTAGAAAATGTTTCCTATGGGGTGTGGCATGAAATGAAGCCCCTGAATCTACTACCCAAGACTCAGAAATATTATCTACAAAAAGAATCAAAGAATCTTGTAACATATCACCTATTACATTTGCTTCTTGATTTTTCTCATGTTGTCCATCTCTTTGTTTCTTTTGAGCTCTGGAGTCTTTCTTTAGATGTCCTTTCTTCCCACAATTCTAACACTCTATCTTTCCTAGTCTGGATTTGGATCTGCCCTTCCTAGAATTCCCACGGTTCCCTAATCCCTTTCCTCTATCCTTTTGTCTTCCCTTGTTCTCCATTGTCAGTGCATTACCTGATGTCTCACCTATTCTTTTCCGTCACATTTCCTCACTAAGGATAGCACCAACAACATCATCAAATTTGAGATTGTTTGAACCAGAGACAGAGTTTCTTACAGCCATGGCCAAGTCGTTCCATCTTTCTGGAAATGAGCACAATATTAAAAGAGCTCTGACCTCATCATCAAAATCCACTTTTATAGAACTTAGTTGATTAGTAATCGTATTAAATTCATTTAAATGATCTACAATAGACCCATCTTCTGACATCTTCGTATTAAATAATCCCTTCATTAGAAATACCTTATTTGATGTCGAGGATTTTTCATATATTTTAGACAATGTGTCCATCATCTCCTTTGTTGTCTTTTCTTTTGAAATATTGAAAGCCACCGATGATGTCAAGATCAACCGTATCATTCCTAGTGCCTTTCTGTCAAGAACCTCCCATTCTTCATCCTTCATGGCCATCAGCTTCTTTGTTATTATTCCCAATGGTAGGAATAGATCCTTCTGATATAAATAGTACTCCATTTGCATCTTCCATAACTAGTAGTTTTGGTCGTTAAATTTCTTGACCCTAAACTTTCCCTCTTCCACCATTTCTCCCACTCGAACCAGGAACCCTCTTTTCCTGTGAGTTACATTTCGCTCTGATACCAATTGTTAGAAAAATAGGATCGTGGAGAGATAAAATAAAACACAGAAGATACACAAGAAAATAGAGACATAGATATACATGGTTCATCTAGTGTGGGATACATCCAATAGAGAAATTGTCAGGTCCTTCCTTTTTATTATCCAACAAAATGAAGGGATAGAACCTACAACACACATGTTGTAACTTCCTCTTCTTTCTCTCACAGTCTCCTCTTTCATAATACAATATTTGTGATAATACACAACCGCAATACAATTCCCTCATAAGAGAGGGTTTCATTCTAGGGTAAAAAAACCCTAAAAATAACTTCTATTGTCAGATCTGCGACCTTATAATGAATGGTCTAGATTGACTATGAAATTACAATATTTTACAAGGCAATTTTTCCCAATATTTCACTTTGGGGGCACTGCCCCAAAACCCCTCGCTAGAGGGGGGCTACAAAAATTAGCATCACCTCCCCTTGACCCCCCTGGTGACATTTGTGGGGGGGGAATCCCCCCACACCCCCCCGTTAGGGAATGGGGTCCAAGCATGGTTGAAACAGACCTTTGAATCAAGAAGATATTTAAGCTCCACAACCAATACTACTTGCATCATCCTGAAACAATCACTTAAGGGGATTCAAACTAGGATCCCATTGGCTAAATTCCCAACAATATTGGTGACAACCATTTAAGCTAATTGTTATACGAGTAGACTAATATACAAAGTAGGGTTTCCGCAATAGGTTTTCATTGTAGCGTATTTTTAGAATTTTTTGGTAGTATCTGTGTGTGCACTCACTCTAAATCATGGCATACCCTATCCAAAATTTTGGGACACATTAAAATCTCTAGAACCTAATTAACATTGAAAGAAGATCCCAGTACCAGTGAAGCTCATAGTTGGTCGAGATTATTATTGATTTCTTGCCAAGTAGAAACTCCAAATTCCAGCCATGGCTATACAACAATCCCTCTCTTTTATTCTTTTCTAGGCTAAGGAGGATGATGACATTTGTATAATTTTACCAAAAATTGAAAAATATGTGTGATGGAAAAAAAATATGAAAATGAAGTGGTGAAAATATGGGAATTTATATGCCAAAATGAATGTTGGGAAAGTAGTTTTGGAAGGAGTTATTTGTACCTATAGTGTATCACAAATCAATGGGGAATATTGATCTACATGACAAAAGGAGGCTAGCGTTTTTCTACATATCTAGATTTTTGTTGTGGACTTTGGCTCCCTTTATAGGACACATTGGCGAACTTGATGAAATGGGGGATGTGAAGAAGATAACATTTCCTTATATATTATTTTCAAGAGTATAAGTAGTTTGGTTGTGACAGATATTTGATTATAGAACTGGCTGATGGTTCACCAAATAACCATCCTATTTTTATTGGAAATACAAAGGCCTATCATATCTATGATGTCTCTTTGGTGTGTGTTGTCTTCATTTTTCACCAATCTAGAAGTCTATGTTTTTGCTACAAACTGTGTCTCCCTCTGCAAGACACACTAGAAAACTCGATGAAATGGAGGATGAGGTATTTGATTGCACAGATGACCCATTGGGAGAAAAATATATTTGTTCCATATTAGTGGATTTGTATTGTGATCACGAATCTCCTCCACATTATATATCCTATTTTGGATACCACCAACTAGGGGATGATATATTGGTTGTTCTAGGAAATATGATTCGATACCTTTCAAGCACTCAACATGATAAGGTGGATCCATTGATGATGAAACCCTCCATATCTGCCACATCTTCTTCATTGGGTCATCATATCACTAACGGAATACAATAAATAATACATGTGTGAGAGGATATGGTGGATCAAGGTTTTTATTCACTAAGTTTAGACACAAATCAACCACTGCACTCACCTCTCAAGAATTAATTACCCACTCCAATTGATGGGGTTGATTTTCCTTAAGATATGATACTATGTATTTAACACTCTGCAACTCAGGGTGACTCTTGACCTCTAACCAAGAGGAGTTTGGATAGTGAGGTTTGGGGAAACCCAACAAGCATCACAAATGTGTAAAGAGGAAAGAGGAAGCCATAAATTTGGAACTGAGAGAGGTCATCGGGATCCATGAGATTATGGACTTGGAGGAATCAACCATAGTGGGATGATTCCCAAGCAAGAGGATGAAGGTTGAAACCCTAAAATTGTGGACTTTAGAAAATTTTGCAAGTATGCTCAGGTATAAACCATGCAACATGGTATTGGTTAAGGTGTGTTTGGTTTGGATCCTTCACTTGGGAAAATATGTAAGTAAAATCATAAAAGATCAATGGACATGGGGATCCCAACCTCTCTTTCTAAAAAAAATGGCACTTGGAATTTGATGCAAAGTCTTCCCATATAATTTTGAGCCAATTTCGGTCAAGCTCCTAGATCTGCCCCTAATTTTATGGTTAGATGATGTCTTCAAAGAAATTGGTAATTCCATAGGTTTATTTTATGATGTGGACAACTCTTACAAGGACTCAAGATACATGGAAATGGCCCACATCCTAGTCATTTTGGAGCCTTCAAATGGTTTGTCAGACTCTATTATGATTAGAAAGGGGTATATTATCTACAGTCAAGATATGGAATCCAAAGGAATACCTTTCAAATGAATTGGATGTCATTTTTATAGGAATATAGTGAAGTATTTCTCTCTTCCTCTCAAGCAGAAAGTTTGGATACACAAAGATCATAAGGAAGCTCCATTGAATCAGGTTCATGGTTGTTGGAGATATTACACACACCTAGGATTTTCCTTTCATTTTATTTTCATAAGTTTATTTGGCTATGTTGAGGGTCCCTTAGTATGATATATTCTCCCTCATTGATAATAGTATCCCTTAGACAAGAGTGACACATACCCTCCAATCAAATCTCAGTTACCGTTCAGTTCGACTAGTTGACTAAAGTGTTGCATGTCAACCTTGATTTTATCACCAAGTTTTGCATTCTAACCTTGGGATCATCACCAGTAATTTGCACTTGCATTGGGATCATCACCAGTAAGGCACATTCCAAATGTGTGAGTGATATCCTCCTCGTTTCTCTTTGGTTTGGCTAGTTAACTGACAACCACATGGCCAGTTAACTAGGACTAGGTGGCAGTTGACTCCAGCGACTTCCAGTGTGTGTGAGATCTCTCTAGAACACTCCTAATGAACTTTAGTTGACTACTATGGTGAGTTAGTTGTGTGATACAGAATATATAACTTGTATTATATTATTCTGTCATTTTCAGTAATATAAATTCTTTCATTCCTTCCTCCATTTTTTGTCTTCTCTTCACACCATTTGCAAGTTGTGTATGTTTCATTGTTAGCTATATCTTATGTGTAGGTATCTTAGAAACTTTACATGGTATCAAATCCTACAATCCCCTAGAAAGGTCATTACTGGCACTCTTTTGCAGGTACCGAAGATGAAACAAAGCAGCAAGAAAGATGTAATTTCCCTCATCTACAATCCTAATGCCATATAAATACTTCGACTAGAAGCCAAGAATTACCCACATTATCATGGGTAAAGGCATGTATTAGATAGCCATGTCCATAGAAACATAACCCGCCTCAGAAGTAGAAAAATACAATTACTTCAATCACATGTATGAGGCTTACAGCCTCCTATACATGTCTATTTCTCTTGACCTATGGCTTCACATTGATGCATGCAAGACACCAAATGATATATGGACTACCTTGGTTGGTCTCTTTGGAAATTAGGAAAAAATGAGGGGCCATTTTCTCAAAGTATGTTAGGTACCTAAGCCCTCATGTAGGTAGAATAAAATATTTCCATGTAATAAAGGTCAATATTAATAAGTCCTAGAAATAAGTTAGAATAAGTCAAATGTAAGAAGACCTAATAGAAGCTTCCACTTCTAGAAGGATCTTTCTCGAGATTATTCTTTTGGATAGACATATTTAGTATAAATAGGAGTAGAGGGTATGATAAGTTTTGTCTTGGATATTATTGTAATAGAGATCTGCTATGCTGGAGGTTTCCCCCTCGAAGAGGCAAGTGAACATTGCTCTCAGTAATAAAAGTGCTCTTTCTGGTGTTATTTCAATATTATTCTAGTATTATTTTGGTATTGTTATGGTTATATCCTTGTTTATCTGTCATTTCTAGCTAATTATTTATGTTATGAATACTATTTTATTTTTGGAATATTACAAAGTAGAACTAAACTCCTTATATCCAAAGAACTTTGGCAATCTCCAAGATTTATTCACCAAATTTAAATCTCTCCTCTGTGAATTGAAAGACTATGGTATCGACAAATACAAACAAGGAAAAAATGGGTCTTGCTATCATGGAAAAACTTGGATTGGAATTTTGTGCATTTGTCTCTGCATTTCATTCTACCAGATTCACCACATGAGCAACTTGGACCATGCCTTCATTGTCATAGTTCATTGAGGCTTTAACATAGAAGCAGGATAATCTTATTCATATGGGAATAATCAAGGGCCCAAAGGCACATGCACTTGTTGTGCATGATGTCAATGGCTCCTAAAATCCTAAATCCAAATAGAAATGCAATTGAAAGGCGCATGCAGAGTCAAAGAAGGAATGGTACACCAAACCCTTCAATGATTCCTCTGGTTCCAAATGTGGAAAAATAAAGAAAGGGAAGAAGTGTGGTTACTGCAATCATGGGAACCATCTAGAATCTGTATGCATGAAGAAGCAGATTGATCATATGGCGCAGATTCTTCATAATAACAACCTTGGAGGTCACATTCCCAAATATTCCAAGAAAAATTCAAAATATCAAGCCCTAAGAAAGGTCATTCTCATGCATAAGTAGCTATTCATTATTCACCTGACGCATGGATTGTATATTCAGGCACTTCCCACCACATGGAAAACACAAAGTGTTAAAATATTGTAGCTTCGAAGAATATTCTAAGTAATTTTGAGTTATTATCTTATAGATCAAATCCCCTTTTGTAGATTGATCATGTCTGGTCTTGTATAAGATCAAAT
This sequence comes from Picea glauca, assembly GCA_000966675.3. Lineage (NCBI taxonomy): Eukaryota > Viridiplantae > Streptophyta > Pinopsida > Pinales > Pinaceae > Picea > Picea glauca. The sequence continues at coordinate 89,895 of JZKD02S1619196.1, forward strand.
AGTTTTTTGTGGATTAGTCAAACTGCATTTGCATAGTGGTATTTGTAAAGTCGCCCCCCTAGTACTTATAAAGTGGCTTTAACCACTTCTAGGAGAAGTCAGCCCCAATAAGTGAAGAGTCATAACCCTAGCACCTCCTCAACTAGTATTCATATGTGAGGATGGTGCCTCACTTATACACACTCACACTCACTCATCTAGTGTGCATATCTTAAAGGCAGTTGTAGTTGCAGGAGGAAGGAGAAGAGAGGCACATGCTCAGTCTTAATTTATTCTTGGTGCTAGGGTATTAGTCTTGGCATTGTATTGGAAATCTATTATTGAGGAAGTTTTGTTGGGTTTTCTCCCCCATGAGGGTTTCCTAGGATAAAATGTTGTGTACCTTGTGATTGTGTTTCTTTTAGTGATCCTCTTTATGTTGTTGTTTTGGAAATGCATTGAATTCTCATGTAATTTGGAATTAACCTAATAACAATAGTAAAAACTTAACATGGTATCATAGATTGAATGAATAGAGCATCTTTCACTGGATATCTAAAAACGTCATTGTTGTCGTATAATATAATTAGGGATTTTTACTGAAGAGGAATTTTTTACCAAAAACTATCTTGAGAAGTGCACCCTTCCCTAGCACATATTTTTACAACTTGAGTGAACTTTTTCAGTGGCCAAAATTTCTGGAAATTCAAACCCTAGATTTGACTGGTACTAGAAAACCAGAAAACCAAAACTAGAAGTACCAGTCATGAATTGCTCAGGTCAAGTTTCAAGGGGTAAAACTTGGAATTTTTTGAAACAGTTAGCTCCAACAAACTTTCCTTAGCCCAACGCATGTCCTCGTAAGCTCAGCTTCAATTTTTGATCACTTTCATTTTCTGGTAATTTTCTAATCTCTAGGTCAAGATGTCTGCAAGAACCAAGCTTGTTGACAAGTTAGAAGGTGTGGAAAATTTTCATGCCTGGAAGTACAGAATAAGACTCATTCTTGAAGAGAATGACCTTGCAAAATTCATTAAAGAAAATGTACTAGAACCCGAAGAAGATGCAGTCAAAGAGAAGTACAAGAAGGATATGATCAAGGTTAAAAGGATAATTGTAGACTCTATTAAAGGCCACTTGATCCCTAAATTGTATTCTAAGAATACTCTAAAATATATGTTTGATTCCCTAACCAGAATGTATGAAGGAAAGAACATCAACTGGAAGATGAACTTGAGAACCCAACTCAAGAATACAAAGATGCAAAAAGGAGAAACAATTCAAGACTATTTCTCTAAGGTTTCTCAATTCAAAGAACAGTTAGAGGAAATTGGAGACAACTTGGATGAAAATGAACTCATAATGACAACTCTTAATGGTCTCACAAGACCTTAGGATTCCTTTATCCAAACTATTTGTGCAAAAAAAGAGAAACTCCAATTTGATAGTTTATGGGAAGAATGTGTTCAAGAAGAAGCAAGAGTGGCCAACCGAGAAGTCGTCCTATTAAGAGACGAATATCAAGCCCTAGCTGCTCATGCTAAAGGTGGAAAGAAAAAGTCTCATTTTCAAAGGAGACCCACTTTCATAAAGAATCTCACTCTCCAAAGAGATTCCAGAAATATCATAGGGGTAAAAGAAAGGGAAAAGATTTCTCCTCCTATCAATGTTATCATTGTGATAAGATGGGGCACATTGATAATAATTTCCCTACCAGAAGGGAAGAATAAAAGAGGAGAAATAACAAAATGCATCATGCCCATGCATCTAAAGATGATAAGCCACCCAAGACGTTAACTAAAGAATAGATTGAAGATTATGTTTTGTTTTCTGTCGTTTCAGTATCTATGACACCTGGAGAGGACACTTGGCTCATAGATAGTGGTTTCTCTAGCACATGACGAGTCAGAAAAACATTCTCTCTAGCATTACAAAAAGGGACTTCCCCCATAATTTTTCACTTGGAGATGATTATGAGTACCCTATCAAAGGAATGGGAGAATCCACCTACAAACTTAATTCAGGAACTCTGATGAGAATGAAGGATGTACTCTATGTACTAGGTTTGACAAGGAACTAACTTTCTATCTCAACCCTAGATAAGAAAGGTTTTAGGGTTGCAATCATAGATGGTGAAGTTCTTATGTGGTCTAAAGGAAAAATTATAGAATATGTAGTTTTTATTGGAACAAAAGAAGGTGGCTTGTACAAGTTAAAAGGTCACTCAGTTGCAGCCTTGACACACTCTACTAAAAGTCCTTGTGAACTTTGACATAGAAGAATAGATCACATCAACTACAAATCCTTACCATATGTAATCAAGGTGGTTACATGTTTACCATAATTAAAGGTTGATCATGAAGGTGTATGCAAAGGATGTGCACAAGGAAAGAACATAAAGAATCCTTTTCCAAAGAGCAATAGTAAAGAAGGAATCTTGGAACTTGTCCACTCAGATGTATGTGATCCAATGCCATCAACCTCTCTAAGAGGATATGTATACTATGTATCCTTTATTGATGATTACTCTCATAAGACTTGGGTTTATTTCTTGAAGTCAAAAGATGAAGTACTTGGAAATTTCAAGGAATTAAAAGCCTTCGTAGAAAACCTCTCTGGAAGAAAAATCAAGATACTCAGGTCATATAATGGAGGATAATACACTTCAAATGAATTTGGAAGCTTTTGCAGAGATGTCAGGATTAAGAGGGAGCTCACCACTCCCTATAATCCTCAACAAAATGGTGTAGCAGAAAGAAAGAATAGAACGATTATGGAAGCAATGAATACTATGATTCACGATCAAGATCTTCCAAATCACTTATGGATTGAAGAAGTAAGAAAAATAGTATATGTCCATAAAATATTATCTCATAGTGCACTTGGATTCAAAAAATCCCAAAGAAATTTTCACTAAAAAGAAGCCAGAAGTATTTGTTCACATTCCAAAAGAAAAGAGAACTAAGTTGGATCCTTCAAGAAAGAAGGGAATATTTGTCAGATACTGTGAGGTCTCTAAGGCCTTCATAATTTACATACCGGGTTACCATAATATTGAGATCAGAAGAGATATAACCTTTGATGAATATACAAAACTTAAAATATCAAGGAAATGTCATCTTGAATAAGTATATGAAGAAGAACATGTAGCTCCCAGAGTTACAGAACCTGTAAACGAAGATATAGTTACCCTTGATGATGAGATTATAGAAGATTGTGATATGATAGAATCTCAAGAACCTCCCCATATGATGATCTCTCACAAGAGAAACCCAACTTGGGTGAGAGAAATTATTGAAGATGCAGAGAAGTATGGTGCCCCAGAAGGAACCATGAGACAAAGCAAGAAGCCTAAGCCATTCTCGAGCTATATGGCTTTAATGTTTGATCTCGTAGAGAAGGAACCTACTTACTTTGAGGAAGTCGTTTAGAAGAAAGAATGGATGGATGTCATGACAAAAGAATACCAATCCATTATAAAGAATGATGTATGGGAAGTAGTTCCCAAACCAAAGAACAAAGATGTGGTATCTTCCAAGTGGATATACAAAATAAAACATGCAGCAGACGGAAGTATTGAAAAATATAAGGCAAGATTTGTGGCTCGTGGATTTTCTCAAAAGGAAGGTATTGACTATGAAGAAACATTTCCTCTTGTATCCATATACACTTCTATCATAACCATCATATCTCTTGCAGCCAAAATGAAGTGGAAGTTGCACTAGATGGATGTGAAAAAAAACTTCGTAAATGGTGTTATTGAAGAAGAAGTGTATATAGAACAACCACGTGGGTTTGAAGTTGAAGATAGAAAAACTCATGTCTGTAGGTTGAATAAATCCTTGTACGAGTTGAAGCAAGCTCCTACAACTTGGTATGGAAGAATTGAGAGTTTCATGATGAGCTTGGGCTTTACCAAGAGTAAAGTTGATCCTAACCTTTACTTCAAAGTAATGAATGATGAGCCAATTATATTACTACTATATGTGGATGATTTATTCTTGACTGGAGAAGAAAATATCATCAAAGATTGCAAGAAGAAGCTCGTTGCAGAGTTTGAGAAGAAATACCTAGGCCCGATGTATTATTTCTTAGGTCTTGAAGTTTGGAAGAGCCCATAAAATATCTTCCTCAAACAAGGGAAGTATGTAGTTGAAATCCTGAAGATATTTGACATGTATTGTAAAGCCATGAACACACCCATGGAAACGAATTTGAAGCTCATGGTTGATACTTCGTAAGAGTCGATTGATGCTACTCTATATCGACATAATATTGGTTCATTGATGTATCTAAAAAACACCATGCCATAGATATGCTTTGTTGTGAACACCTTGAGACAGTACCTAGTGGAGCCCATACGTTTTCATGATCCAAGTGGATATTGGTGGCCACCCACCTATTACAACTGGATCCTATTGACAATTTCTAGTTTAGCACGTTCTTTTGTAATTCTTTGTAATTTTGGGTTCTGCACTTTTGGGGTTGCCTGAATCCCTACACAGCTTCCAGGTGGATATTGGTGGCCTATCACCTATTCCAACTGGCTTATTTTGGATGTTTTTGTATCAACACATATTTTTGTACTTCTAGGGCCGTTTTGGGGCTCTAAACAGTGTTTTTTTCTTGCCACATTCAAACTATAGATGGAATCATAGTTTGATGGAATACTGTGTGATTCTCAAAAATACCTTTCCAACAAGCTATCACATGCCTAAAACAGAGGTCGTATGCAAAATTTATGACCCCTATTAGTTGAGGGACCAACTTACCCATTAGGGCCCACATAACCTTTGGTGTTTCATCTCCTAGGGTTAGGTTTTTGGATGTCTAGGGTTTTGGAATTCACGAGTAATGTTAAAAATACCTTTGGAGCCTCATTGGAATCATTCTACTTAGACATATGCGTGTAGCAGCCACATCTCTTCTCAGAAATAACTACCACCATTCGAGCAAGTTGTTTTCAATTTTGCAATTTTACAGTTTCAGCCTATTTCATTTATTCAATAGAATTTATTGTTCACGTGATATCTATTGTTGTTCTTTGTATCTATGTGATATTGTATTTAGTATGTTATTCATTTCATTCCTCTCATAAATATGGATTAGTGGTATCATAGCAGTCTTCTCTTCATTCATTTTTCTTTGTGCATGTCCCCGACAAGGTCTGTGTACAAGAAGTTGGGACTTGAACCAGTCGATCCTTTGCAAGATCAATCACGTCAAGCCCGAAAAAAAACCAAGGGGGACAAAAAGAAATATTATGGGGCAAGAGATCCTTTTAAAATGTTGCTCGAGGAAGCCCTTCTGAGACAAAGGAATGAAATGATGGAAAACTTTGCACATATCCTTCGGCGACTACCCACAGGAGACACATCTTCATCAAGCAGCCATGCAACCCCCTTCAAGGTAAATGTAAATTTTGATATTCCATCATTTGAAGGACCGATAGATGCGGATGATGTAGATAAATGGTTGAATATGCTTGAAGGGTATTTTTCGGTCCATAATTTTTTCGATAGGGAAAATATTAATTTTTCACTCTTCAAGGTCATTCCCCATGTTAAGGACTAGTGGGATACTTACTCTCAGCAAAGGGCCATAGAGGAATTTGCAATATTTCTGGTCGCCCCCACATCAGATTCCTTCAGGGATTCCATTAAAGAACAATACTACCATGTTGGAAGCTACGAGGACCAGTACACAAGATGGACCACCCTACATCAGGAAAGGGATCATACAGTACCATATTTCACCAATATTTTCCATACCTTGTACACCAAATTGGGTATCAAAGAATCTGATCAATATATGGTGCTCAAATACTGTGGTTTTCTGCATAGATACATTCAAACATAAATGGAGTTTTTGGACATCGCATCATTGGGTACAACCTATAGATATGCTATCAAGATCGAGCAGAAATTTAAGCAAAAGAGGTGAGAGTTTGGATCTGCAAACTCCTCACAGCCTAAGCAAGGAAAAGGCAACCCCAACCCACAAAACAAGGGACAAAGAAAAGAAGGCCACTCTCAGGACAACTAGTCCAAGCCACAACACAATAAGGGAAATGAGAAGTCGAAGAAGGACACATGAAAATGGTGTGAATACCATAAAATCTCTTGGCACAACACCGAAGAATGTGTTCAACGGGTTTTGAGCACTCTGTGGTAGCACAAGCTATATGCCAACTTGGAAAAATGCTCCTTTTGCATGAGCAGGGTCCAATACTTGGGCTACATTGTTGATGATCATGGGGTACATGTTGTTCAAGATAAGATCCAAGTTATCCATGACTAGCCAGCCTCGACCACACTAACCGAGCTTCATAGCTTCTTGGGACTTGCCAACTTCTACCGATGGTTCATGTTGGGATTCTCCCATATTGCATGGGCCCTCAGATAAGTGAAAAAGGGCAGTGCCTAGGAAAATTTCACGTAAGGGAAGGAAAAACATCGAGCATTTAATGATCTGAAGCATCACTTGTGCTCAGCTCCAGTACTCTCCTTACCGAATCTGCAAAAATTGTTCAATATTGAGATTGACGCATACGACTATGATGTAGGTGCAGTTCTTACTTAGCGTGGTCATTTGGTAGCATACCATAGTGAGACACTCTCAGATACTGTTCGGAAATACCCCATCTATGACAAGGAAATGTATTCCATTGTACAATTCTGTCGTCAATGGAAACATTACATTCTGGGAAAGGAGACAATCATCCACACCAATCGCAAGCCTCTGCAGTTCATATAGACACAAGGGAAGTTTCAAAATGACCACCATCAAAAGTGGTCCACCTACCTGCAACAATTCCATCTCAACATCAAGTATAAGATAGGGAGCACAAATCGTGTCGTTGACTGCCTCAGTCAAGCTCCCTTCATTGCACTCACTAGCGTACTCCATTCCTGTGGGCATGAGGCATCTAAGTGGCCCCAATTTTATCAACAAGATTCGGACTTTGCCACCACCTATCATCTCTTGGGTACAGGCGCGGATGTCACCGATTTTCACATTCATGATGGATTGTTATGTCATCTAGGTCATCTTTGTGTTCTTGCAAGCGAGCATGCAAAGATTATTTGGGAGGCTGACTACATTCGGATGGTGGGACATTTTGGCATGGAGTAAATTGTGTTTGTTCTATAGAAACATTTTTATTAGACAAAACTTCCACAGGGCGTCAGCAAGTATATCATATCTTGCACTGCATGTGCCATTGCCAAGCCAACCATCAATAAGTAAGGCTTATACACCCCTCTTCCTATTCCTGAGAGGCCTTAGGAATCCATCTCAATGGATTTGATTTATGTCCTTTTGTCCACCAAGCAAGATAATTATTGTGTATTTGTGGTAGTTGATCGGTTTTCAAAGATGGTCATTCTCACAGCCTGCAAGAAGAGCATCACAACGAAAGATACTTCCAAGCTCTTCTTTGAACGAGTGTGGGCCCATTTTGGGATACGTTATACCATCATATTCGATCAAGACAATAGATTCCCCAACACATTTTGGTCGAGTCTCTGGTCACTATTGGAAACCAAGCTCACTAAATCCACTATCTTCAACCCTCAAACCGATGGCCAAACAGAGGTCGTCAATTGAATGACTGTGCACATATTGTGTAGGTATAACTCTAATCATCTGTGTACAAGGGATGAGAGTCTTCCCTATGTTCAACACAGCTACAACATGGCTCTCCATAGCTCCACTGGTCATAACCCCTTTCAGGTGGGCTGGGATTCTAACCCATGGGTCCCATTGATGTTGCACTACCTTTGGCAACAACACAGACATATTTTTCCCATGTTCAGCCTGAGACCGATAAATCCACCAAATTCATTGAGTGGATTCAACACATCCGCCAATAGGTCCATGATATTTTGCAGAAATCCAATGCTAAGTACAAGCAGTGCCATGATCAACACCGAGTACCGTACCAGTTTCAGGTGGAAAAGACAAGGTCCGGTTACATTTGCAGAAAGAGCACCTTACAGGGACCCATCGGAAGCTCCACCCACTTCTCTATGGGACTTACACTATCATCGAGGCTATGGGTAGCAATGATTTTGAGCTCAACACTCCACCCCTCCTTGGCTTGCACCCAGTGTTCAATGTGGACCTCCTTCAGCCATATTTTCCACCATTATTGGACACATCATAGATCGCAGAACAATTGACACCAGCAGAGCTCAACCCTGACTGCATGGAACAGTCCTCAACTGATCATATAGTGGACACACAGGTCAAGGGCACTCATTAGCATAGGATCTTGCTTTATTGGGTTGTCAAGGCAGGGCATCTCCTCCACCAAGGCAAGTGGCTCAGTCGGGGCCAAATTCAGCATAATTTTCCTCACATGATGGCGGAACTAAACGCAATGGAGACCATTTCTTCCTAAGGGGAGAGGATTGATCCAAGTGGATATTGGTGGCCACCCACCTATTCCAACTGGCTCCTATTGACAGTTTTTAGTTCAACACATTCTTCTGTAATTCTTTGTAATTTTGGGTTCTACACTTTCGGAGATGTATGAATCCCTACATAGCTTCTAGGTGGAGATTAGTGGCCTCCCACCTAATCCAACTGGCTTATTTTGGATGTTTTCATATCAGCACATCTTTTTGTACTTCTAGGGCCGTTTTGGGGCCCTAAAAAGTGTTTTTTTGTCTTGCCATAGTCAAACTAAAGACAGAGTCAAAGTTTGATGGAATAATGTGTAATTCTCAAAAATACCTTTCCAATGGGCTATCACGCACCTAAAATGGAGGTCATATGCAAAAGTTATGACCCCAGGAAGTTGAGGTACCAACTTACCCATCAGGGCCCACATAACTTTTGACGTTTCATCTCCTAGGGTTAGGTTGTAGTTTTACAGTTTCAACTTATTTCATTTATTCAATAGAAGTTATTATTCATTGGATATTTGTTGTTGTTATTTGTATCTATGTGTTATTGTATTCAATATGTTATTCATTTCGTTCCACTCATAAATCTGGATCAATTCACCTTGTAGTTGCAAAGCATGTGATGAGATACCTTAAGGGTACGTTGGATTATGGTCTCTGTTACACTAGAGATCATGACTTTAGACTATGTGGTTATACTGATTCAAATTGGGATGGAAGTGTTGAAGTCAGGAAGAGAACTTCAGGATGTTATTTCAGTTTGAGGTTAGCCATGACTTCATGGAAAAGAAGGAAGCAATATAGTATTGCTCTCGGCACAACAGAAGCGGAGTAAATTGCAGCATGTTCAGCTAGTTGTGAATCCATATGGCTTCGAAAGTTGTTGACAGGTGTGTTCTATCAGGAGATGGAAGCCATTGTGATTCTATCTGATAACCAGAGTTGTATAAAGATGACATAGAACCTAGTGTTCCATGATAAGTTGAAGCACATAGAGATATGGTATCACTACATTCATGATATGGTGCACAGGGGAGTTGTAATGCTTCAATATGTTGGCACATATGAGTAGGTTACATATGTGTTGACCAAGTATCCTCCCTCGAATGGGGGAGTGATGTTGATGATACTATGGTATCTTGACCAACAACGGGTAGCTCCATTAGGATTTTATATCCTAGGGTATTGACCATCTTTAGGCAGCTCCCAAAGGTCCGGTAAGGATGGCCTGTCAGAGTACCTATGCATGTATATGCCAAATGTAGTCAGTAGTGGTACCTCTATTAAGATTTTATATTCTAGGGAATCTTATGATTTCTAGGCAGATCCTGAAGGTATGGTAAGGACGGTCTTTTAGAGTACCACGTGGTATTTTGTTAGGATTTTATATCCTAGGGAATCTTATGATTCTTGGGAAGATATCGAAGGTCCTGTAAGGACGGTCTGTAAAAGTACCACAAATTTTGTTGTTGATGCACCTACCTCATTTTGTTGCCACATGTTGATGATGTTGTTGTTCCAGCTTCGTGTTGTTGATGATGTTGTACCAACTTAATGTGTTAATGATGTTGTACCAGCTTTGTGTTGTTGATGATGTTGTACCAACTTCGTGTGTTAATGATGTTGTACCAGCTTTGTGTTGTTGATGATGTTGTTGTTCTAGCTTCATGCTATTGAGGTTGTTGTTTCAACTTCATGATGTTGTTGATGATGATGATATTACTCCAACTCCATGTTGTAAGCGATGTTGATATTGACGATGAGAAAAACTTATGATGATCTATAGATGTGCCAATCAATGTTCCACATGTTGATGATGATGTTTCTCTCTCCTTCTCTTGATGATGTTGTATTGGGTCATGTCAGTAGAATGCCCTTCTCATTAATGGGGAGTGTTGAAATATTGTAAGGGCGTAAGGGGCATGATGACTTAACGTCATCCTCACCTTCCTTCGACTTATCACCAGAAGTTGCATGTTTGATCTATTTTTTACCTTCTCTATGCTTCGACCTTCTACTCGGTCCTTGGATCTTGTTCCTACCCTCCCTTCGTTAATTAAATATTCTAATTAATTTTGAGTTGTTATCTTATAGATCAAATCCCCTTTTGCGGATCGATCATGTCGGGTCTTGTATAAGATCAAGTCCCTTTTTGTGGATTGGTCAAATTGCATTTGTATAGTGGTATTTTTAAAGTCATCCCCTAGTACTTATAAAGTGGCTTTAACCACTTCTAGGAGAATTCGGCCCCACTAAGTGAAGAGACATAACCCTAGCACCTCCTCAACTAGTATTTATATGTGAGGATGGTTCCTCACTTATAGACACTCACACTCACTCATCTAGTGTGCATATCTTGAAGGCAGTTATAGTTGCAAGAGGAAGGAGAAGAGAGGCACATGCTCAATCTTAGTTTATTCTTGGTGTTTTGGTTTTAGTCTTGCATTGTATTGGAAATCTATTATTGAGGAAGTTTTGTTGGGTTTTCTCCCCCATGAGGATTTCCCAAGATAAAATGTTGTGTACCTTGTGATTGTGTTTCTTTCAGTGATCCTATTTATGTTGTTTTGGAAATGCATTGAATGCTCATGTAATTTGGAATTAACCTAATAAAAATAGTAAAATATTAACACAAAGGATATTTTATCTTCTGGAACTGCATGCATGGGGCCTCCTATCCTCATGGGGGATGACTCTCCATTCAAGGTTACTGGAAAAGGGAGAGTGGAACTAGATCATGGAATCTTTGAGAACGTCCTACATGTTCCTACACTTTTTGTGAATCTTCTCTCAATGTATCAAATTACACACTCAAGCTCAAGAAAAAAGTGGAGTTCACACCAAACTCCATGTCCATATTCAACATGCAAGACAACTCCAAAATTGTTGTCAGGGAGGTAAATCATAAATATCGGTTATATACATTTACTAATTTTATTGAACATGATTACTCTATACTAATCATTCATGTTGATGACAGTACTATATTATGGCACGAAAGGTTTGGTCACCTGAAATTTAGGTACTTGCAACAACTTAGAAAGAAGGGAATGGTCACTAGGTTACATGATATCCACTTTTTCGAAGGGATTTGTGAAGGATGTGTCCTTGAAACCATCCTCAAGAGAAATTTGAGAAAGGGAAGGCTCATAAGGCACCCTCTCCATTAGATTTGATTCACAGTGATCTCATAGGTCCATTCCCACATCCATCTATTATCAAGGCAAGGTACGTGCTTACATTTTTGGACGATTACTCACATTATACTTGGGT
>JZKD02S1619196.1:135623-151036 GCA_000966675.3 Picea glauca
TAATTGTTTATAGTTCTTAAGGTGTCATGGCCTAGGATCTATGTATACTTAAAGTATTAATTCACTCCCAAGGTTATTGTGGATCCATGCAAGTGGTGATTTGAAATTTTGTTTTGTTTTAATCGGTCATTAACTAATATTTATCCATTAATGAATTCCAAGAATTAAATAATAGAGCTTCAGAATTAATTAACATAATCCTATTAAGTTGAGGTTTACATGGGACCAGCTCAAGTGATGGTCTAGGTTTTAAGTTTGTTGTGTGTCTCACGTTGTGGTTCTGGATCTAAGATTTTTCCTTGTAAGTTTTTAAGGTTTTGGAAATGAATTTGACCTTGCATTGGCCACCTACAATGCATGGCCTTTCTTTCCACTTGATGGTGCTATATCAGAGCTAGGTCATACATTATGACAAGGTCCCACCTTAAATTTTTCCAATTTAAATATGTTTAAAGTGGTATTTTTTTAATCATCAAAAATTTTCATTAACGTAGTGATAAAAAAATGAAAATGAATATTTTTGAAAGAAAACATGTGCATGTGGGTCACTTGTTCCCTTTTACAAATTTAATTAAAAATCAAATTGAATCTCTCAAGGAGGATCTCAAACTCTCGTTTCTCATTTCTTATTTTATATTCTAGTTATTCTCTCATCCAATGAGAACATTGTTGGCACACTTACTTATACTGAGAGGAGGGGTGAATCAATATAAGACTGTTTTTTTTCTTGTTGTGTTACACTTATCAGTTTATTAATTTACCAACAATAAGAAGCATACACAATCATACAATGCATAATACTCAAAAATTTAATGTGGAAACCCAAATAGGAGAAAACCATAAAAGATTTTCTTAAAATATATTCATAGGAAACAACTTATTACAAACACCAATATGTTACAATGTTTACAAGCACCAACCTTAAAGAGACACCAGCCCCTTCACTTGAGCACCAATGCATCAATACATGTAGGCACCAACCTATAGTTACAGTATTTCTAGGCAGAAACTTGCTAGAGACACCAATCCCCTTAGTTGAGAACCAACTCAACAAGATGTCGGCACCAACCTACTAGAGACACCAATCTCCTCAACTTGTTTATCTAGATTCAATTCTTCTTAAACTGAAAATAATACAAAACAACACATATCTCCAAGATTTCTCCTCCATAAATATTTGTTGTATTTATCACAACACTCTCCCCCTGTTCACAATATACAAGACTTCAAATATTCCTTTGTTTGACTTTGCACCTCCCATCCATCCTTAGATAGTTACATCTCACTCTCCTTTTATATTTTATCACCTGAGAACCTCATAGCTTCACTTCCACATCCACATTCTTCGATCACATCTTTGCATTATTTTCTCACTAAAAAATAGTTCCATGTGTCGTTATTTATACCCAAGCTCATACACCCAACTATTTGTTCACATACAAAAATTGGTGTTCATGGGGTCGACTCTAAATCCTTTTAATCTTTCTCAATACTAGTCTTAACTTCCTTCTTGGTTAGCACATGATAATTTTACAGTTCACCAGGTTAACTGGGCCATTTGGGGCTCTTGAAACATTCTGCACAGACCTCAACACTTAGCAGTCATCATATCAGTCCAAGATTGAATTTCATATGTCGATCTCAAGGGTTGATATGTTCATCGGGCATCGACACCACTGGGGTATTAGGTATCAGATGCACTAAGGCTCCAAACACACACCTTTAACCTTTATTTCTCAACAACCTTTGAATCAAACTCCTTGATTAAATCTCGGTCGTTGATCTATTCACCGCATATCATGACCACCCAAGTCTACCAGGTGACTAGCCCACCGAGTCCCCGGGCCTTTAACTTTGCACCTTCAATTCTTTTCCCCGATCCAATATTCCAAGATCATCGGGCCCCTGAGGATTTTTAACTTTTCACCTTCATTTGCTCCCTCGATCCGGTATACTAGCCCATCATCCCACCAGGCCATTGGGCCCCTGGGACTTTAACTTTGCACCTTCATTTTCTCCCCCAATCTAGTATATTGGCCCACCATTCCACCAAGCCCTCAATAATTTAACTTTGCACCTTCATTTACTCCCCCGATCCAATATGAACCTTGTCTACACTCTGTGTTCTAACCACTGGGTCACCGAGTGATCATCCCACCAAGCCCTCAAAAATTCAACAAAACAATGCTCCTTCAATCTTCTAGTATTTTATATGATGTATCATATGAATTAGTCTCTATGTGGACCCCTTCCATGTATACTAGATGACATGGAACTTACATTACTATTGACATCATCGCATATTTCGGCCATGTTCGAACATTATGCTAACTTGGCATAAGAGACGTGGCTTCCACATGGACCTCTTCCATGTGTGTTGGGTGACATGGCACCAATATGGATACTATCATGTGTTGACATGGTTATTGTCGTGGATCTGATGTGGCATCGACCATCGACCCACATGGAATCAAGCACTAGGGACTTCAACACTCGCTTTCACTCCTTTACCCTGATCTAGTATACTAGGTGATCAGCCCATCAGACTCACCAGCCCACCGGGCTCACCGAGGCACCAGGCCACTGAGAATATTGTAAACATTTTCATCATGCATCCACTCCAGTGTTATGATCTTTGATATGTTGGACCCCACCATCGAGGCACAGGGCCACCGACCCACCAGGCCCCTAGAACTTTAACAATGTTTTTCCAAAAAAATACTTTGGTACTCTAGAATCAAATATATTGGGCCCCACAACTAAAAATTAACGTTCTATTTAGGGTTTTGTAACTTGCTTGTTTTCATTCAAACTATGTAATACCTCCTTTTCATTATAAACCTATGGAAATTGTTTTTCCTTATGAATGTGAGATATATCAATTGTTGTTATTTGGTTAGCTTGGCAACTGGAAATCAGGTCCTCCCTTTCATTGTTACTCAAACCTGCAATGGGATCGTCTCATACAAATTCCAATTGCACAATTCCTCCTCATACCTGTGTAGCGACTACTCTCACATGGTCATCTTGCATTTTTTCATGATTCAGGGTAAACACACAAATCCCTATACATAGAAACTCATCAATGTGCAAGGACATTCTCTACTTCCCCTGTTAGGTCGAATTCACAATATGAACACTTCCTTTGTCTGTCTGGTTCGATTATCTTTGGCCTTAGCAATATCCCCCTATTTTTGACATCAATGGAAAAAAAAATTCCAACACACATTATGGTTTTGCTTCATTTTATTTTTCTCCTCCCTCTCATTGAGGCTACTAACCCTACTATGTTTATTAATTATTGTAGGTTTATCGTAGCCTTTCCTCTTGGTTTTCCTTATGTCTTAGCTCAAAATCATGGATACATTTTTTTTCTTTATTTTTTTTTGTGGTGAATCCCTCTTAAGAGTGTGTTTTGGCTAATGATTAACCCTCCTAATCATCCTTCTCCTCTATTACATGTGTCTCTAGTGGATAAGTTATGGTTTTTTTTAGGTGTCACAAGGCAACCTCTAAGGCACAACCTCACCCCCCATTGAATTTCCTTCTTTCTCTTTGATATTGATGCTACCACAATATTTCCCTAAGGATCGCAACCTCCCTTTGTGCTTGATTTATAGTTATGGCCCTCCCTGTTTTTATAAGATGTGGCCTCTAAAACAACATGCATCCCTCTTTCTTGTGTAGGGTGCAGCCTATAAGGCTATGTGTGGCCCTCTTTTCTTTCCTTCTTCCTCAACACATAGGGGAAAATAGAGCTTGGGATTTGACCTATGATTTGTGACTTGGGTTTGGCTTGCAATGCTCGGGTTATGTGGCTTAGTGTTTGGCTTGAGCTTGGACTTGGACCCAACCTTGTTGGCTTGGGGTTGCAACTTGTGGCTTGGTTTGAGGTTTGACTTCTAGTTGGAAGCTTTATGAACTCGACCTTTGTGGCCGTAATTTTCATTCACACTTACTTACAAGGGTTTTGAAATTGGTAGTGTGCATTCAAGCATAGTCATATGTAGAATACGTTAGTCTTTGATAAATTGGCATCTCCATCAAGAATTTATGTTTATGGCTTATCACTCTTATTTAATTTATTATTACTTGTATCTGAAATCCAACCAATGGAATCCATAAGAAAATCTCTTACTTTTGTTGTTGGAAAACATATTTATGATCTACTTGGATTATCTTCTTTCCTACAAATGAGGTATAATGTCTAGAGAACCTATGTCTAGCTGCAAATCAACATTTGTTCCATATGACCATAAACCAAGACCTTTCCATTTATTTACACTAATATTTTATTATCACCTATTTTATAAGAACCTAATTTTATAAAAGGGAAGAAAAACTCCATGGTGACGCAAACTTTATGGCATCTATAGGAAACATAATGCCATTCTATGGATCTTTATTTTGTTTGATAGTTTGTTTTTGTTGTCACTTGCATCAATTAGCCTAGGCTAACCTTTATGGAGAGTCATAGACTCATGTGGTGTTTTATTTGGCATAATTTTATAATAGGTAACCTCTTACATGCTATCATGGATAGCCTCTCATAATGTCGACCATGATAATATTTCTCATAGATTTTTTCCACCATAAAGCATGGACCTTTTAGTGTTCCATTTTAGATTGTGTACTAAATGTTCAACAGCATAGGTATTCCAACAGAGGATGAAAACCTTCAATAACCACTCACACAACCAGATCAAAGATCAACACACCGATGTTTTGACGTGGTAAAACCCCCACGGGGAAAAATCCACGGCCCCAGCCAATGCGGCCACTTGGAGCAATTTATTAATGCAAAAGAAAAATATTACAAAAAGATTTTACAAGAGAGTTTCTCACAATCGATCTTCAGAAAATGACCCTCCATGCTCTTTAAATAGAGATCACAGACAAATCGGGTGCTAATCCACAGATCAATGGTCATTAAAATCGAAGAGAATATGAACCGTCAGATCACTCTATGTCGGGAACATATCGTGACCATCGGATTTCCTAACTACAAATGCATACTAATGCATACTAAAGAAACACACTAAGAAACACACTTTTACCTAATGGCACATTAGACCAAGTCAATCTTAACTAACTCCTAAGTGTCTAAATATCCTAACATCCCCCCTTAAGAACAACTTGGGATAGGATTGAAGGATTTACAATAGTTAAAAAATAGGAGAAGGAAGGAGGCATTAGATCCTATCCCCCCTTAATGACAACTTCCTGAACTCCTAACATAGATCAAAGTTTGGATAACTTCGTTTCTGTAAGAGACTTTGTGAAAATGTCTGAAACTTGATCTTCTGCAGGGAAAAAGAGCACTTCAATAACTTGATCATGAATGAGCTTTTTGATGAAGTGAATGTGTAGCTCGATGTGCTTGTTATGCTCATGTTGAACTGGGTATTTGGCGAGATTGATGGCACTCCGATTGTGACACCAAATGCTGGTCGGATGTTGTTGATGGAATCCAAACTCTGAAAGGATCTGTCGAAGCCACAAGGCTTCCTGAATTGCATTTACCACTGCTTGGTACTCTTCTTCTGCTGAAGAAAGTGCAATAGCCTGTTGTTTCTTACAGGCCCAAGTGACAGGTTCTGAACCAAGGCTGAAAACATAACCTACAGTAGACTTCCAATCATCAGGGTCGTCGGCCCAATCTGAATCAGTGAAACCAACCAATAAAGGAGTCCCCCCTTAACTATAATGTATCTCAAACTGAACTGTACCACATACATAGCGAAGTATCCTTTTAGATGCTTTCTAATGGATTTCATGGGGTGTTTTCATATACCGGGAAACAAGACCAACAACAAAGGAAAGATCAGGATGGGTATGATTCAAGTATAAGAGGCTACCAACTAACTGACGGTACAAGGTGGCATCAACTTCACGAGAAGTACATGTGGAAGTAAGCTTGACTCCAGAATGGAAGGGAGAAGGGGTTAGTTTACAATAATCCATGTGAAAGCGACGAATAAGGTCACAAGCATACTTAGACTGGGAAAGAAAAATTCCTTCATTGGTTTGCAAAACTTGGAGGCCAAGGAAATAGTGCAAAAAGCCTAAGTCTGTCATTTCAAATTTCTTCTTAAGGATTTTTTTCACTTGGCTTAAAAATTTTAAGTCACTACCAGTAAGGATAAGGTCATCAACATAAAGGGCAAGAATTATCATATGGCTTCCTATTTTCTTGGTATAGACATTAGGATTAAAATGGCATCTAGAGAATCCAGTGTCAATAAGAAAGTTGTCCATTTTGTCATACCAAGCTCAGGGAGCTTGCTTAAGACCATAAAGAGATTTCTTAAGGCAACAAACAAGGATAGAGTTGTTTTGGACATAGCTAGGAGGTTGTTCCATGTATATTTCATCTTGCAAATATCCATGCAAGAAGGCGGATTTAACATCCATCCGATGGACCTCCCATTTATGTGAGGTAGTAAGGGCAAGAACAAGGTGGATGGAATTCAATTTGGCTACAAGGGAAAAGGTTTCATTATAGTCAATTCCTTCAACTTGGGAAAATCCTTTGGCAACTAACCGAGCCTTGTATCTTTCAACACTTCCATCTGATGCATACTTAGTTTTGTAGACCCATTTACATCTGACAAGTTTTCTCCCTTTTGTAAGAGGTACAAGATCCCAAGTATCATTTTCCATTAAAGAACGATATTCTTCATTCATTGTTGTATCCCAATCTGGATGACATGAAGCTTTTGTAAATGTCTTTGGATCATGAGTCTCTCAAAATTGAGCCAAAAGAAAAGAGGCTCATTGGAACTGTGAATGTGTTCGACGTTGATCTGAAGGATCATCGACAAGACCACCAACTGCTTCTTGTGTTGAACGAACCCATCTAGGAAGCGATGGAACTGGTGTTGGTTCAGGTTCAAAGGACTCATTTGGAGGAAGATGAGTAGGAAGAGGTGGATTTTCATCCTCACTGTCATCATATGAAGAAGAAACCATAATAGGAACAGAAGAAGGCACAAACGTCGAAGATGGCTTGCGGGGCGAAGAAGGCACAATCGTCGAATTAGGCTCACAGACCAAGAGATTTTCATCAAATTTAACATCTCTTCTAATAATAATTTCATTACAATGTGGTTGAAGAAGTCTATAACCTTTGACATATTTAGAATAACCAACAAATATACACTTTTCACTTTTAGGTTGCAATGCTTTCCTTTTCTCATCAGGAATGTGAGCCCTTGCTATACTGCCAAATACATGGAAGTGACTTACATATAGTTTAATTTTAGTCCAATCTTCTTCCGGTTTTATATTTTTAAGAGCCTTTGTGGGAGTGTGATTGACTATGTAATTTGCACAGTTGATTTCTTCCACCCAATACTTTAGACTTAATCCCTTAGATTGGATCATACAATTAGCCATTTATTTTAATGTGTGGTTCTTTCTCTCGGCAACACCATTTTGTTGTGGTGTATATGGAACAGTGTGTTGCATTTGGATGCCTTGTGTAGTGCAGTAACTTGTAAAATTATTGTTCACATATTCGCCTCCATTATTTGTTCTTAACTTTTGAATTTGATATCCAGACTGCTTTTCTACAAGGGGCTTGTAGGCCAAAAACTTGTCAAAAACTTTGCTCTTAAGTTTTAAGAAGTAAACCCAAGTACGTCTGGAAAAATCTTCCATGAATGTTAAGAAATACTTGCACCCATAAAAAGGAGTAGAAAGTGGACCACACAAATCACTATTAACAAGCTACAAAGGGCCTGAGGTGTGCCAAGAGGCACGTTTGTCAAAAATGTCTCGATAATGTTTGTCGAGAACACAACCGGCACAAACACCATCTCTGCATGAAATAGGAGGAAGATCGGTCACCATATGGTGATTACATAGTTTTTTCAATGAGAAATAGTTTAGATGACCAAACCGCTCATGCCAAAGTTTGCTCAAGTTATCGCTATGAGCAACAAAAACTGATGAAAAAGATGATAACCCAAAGTTGTCAAACTTGTACAACCTGGTAATATCATCAACAATTCCAGTTGCAAGAACATGCTTAGGATATTTTAGATCCTTGATTACAACTTGGTGAGGTGAAAACTCTACGGTTTTACCTTCACATGAATGAGTGATTTGATATACTGATAGAACGTTACAAGAAAGACTTGGAACACATAATACATCATTGAAATGACCATTATCTACTTGAACTATTCTAGATCATACAACACTAAGAGATCTATCATCACCAACAAATATTTTCTTGTGTTACATTCATTTAGAGCATAAAATATGTCTTTATCCTTAGACATATGATAAGATGCTCCAAAATCAATAATCCACTCATCAGAAGAAGAAGTAGAAGTTGTATTGAAGAAGAAACCAAAAGCAGAAAATGCATGTCCATGAGAAGAAGAAGAAGAAGTAGAATCAATATTGATGTTGTGATTATTCATCGTTGCTTCTAAAGCTACCATCTTCTTGAAACATTTGGACTCATCATGACCATCTTTATCAAAAAAGTTGCAATGTCTACCAGTCTTCTTATTTTCATATTTTTCTTTTTTGTCACCATTAGGAGCTGAAGTTGTCTAAGAAGGTTTGGGACCCTTATGTTGCTTGTTGTTGTAGCGAGGATGTTGCTTCTTGGGATACTTCGGTTTATCTTTTTGTTGGGTAATTAAGGCTTTGTTGGAGGTACCTGTTGTGTTGATTACTCCAAGTTGTAAAAGCTTATCTTCATCTCTAATAAAAGCAGCACAAAAGGACTCAAGAGTGGATTTTTGATAAGTTTTCCCTAGAGCCTCTCTCATGGTATAAAAGGTAGATACAAACACAGAATATGCACTACCTAGCTTAGAAAGAATAAGATATATTCAACGCTCTTCCTTAATTTTTATCTCACATTCTTCACATAAAATTCTAAGTGTTTTAAACTTAGATAGATAATCTCCAAGACAAGAAAAATCACTTGGACTTAAGGTCAGTACTTGATTTTCTAACTGTTGTTTTTTAATAATATTGAGTTTACCAAACACAGATTCAATATTTTCCCAAGCTTCATCGAGGTCATCAATTTCTTTAAGGTGGAACCTTAAATCAAGAGAGATGGACATTTGGATTAGTCCATGTGCTTTGTTTCTCCTATTAGCCCATTTGGCTTTCTTATCATCATCAGTGGGTGTTTTTTCCTTTCTCAAAGTAATCCAGTACAAGCCTTTACTTCTTAATAAATATTCCATATGAGATTTCGAATGGAAGTAGTTGGTGCTAGTAAGAAAAAGATTACTAGAAGAAGACATATTAAATATATAGATGATATGGATTTAAAAACTGAAACTAAAGATCTGGATGGAAAGATATCGAAAAATTATGTGGTTTAAAAAAAGAAAAAACGACACTAAAAACGGACTTCGGATGTGAAAGTTATGCCCTTTTTAAAAATGGCATAATCGGTAACCAAAGGACCACGTGATGGTGTAAGTTGTTTTATGAAGTGACCCACTTTTATAAAGAGAAGTGGGGATCACTTTTACAATGAAGTTTCTTTATAAAAGAAAAGTTGCATGCAAAATAAATAACTCTAAAATAAAATATTAAAGCTACTTATAGTGATTCACTTTTATACTTGAAGTGAAATACACTTTATATTTGAGCATTAATTTTTTCAAAAAAAAAATAACAAAAGAGAGACTTGAACTCAAGACCTCTTACTTAATAAGGAAACTTTTAACCAAATGGTCTAGCAAAACATATTGTATTGTTTCACAAGAGGATTGGGGGTGTTGTTGTTGTGGAAGACAGTCTTGGAGAGCATGCTAAAAAAAACTATTTTCACACAAGAAAAAAAATTTGCTTCTCGATGACAACAAGGGTTAGATCTCGGTTTTCTTACCCGAAAGATGCACATTTTTCTATTTGTTTCTGATTTTCCAAGATCGCACAGGGCGTGGGGAAAAGAGCATACACAGATCTAAAAGAGTAGCAACCTGGAAACAAATAATATAAAACCAAAATAATACTCTGCCAAAAAAATTTAAAAAAATATGTATTCACGCTTTATACCTCTAGATCTGACTGAAATGGTTGTATCTTGGGAAAATGGAAACCTTTTCGAGTGAAACGAAAAGTGTTCATAACTTAAACAAGTGCTCTAGATGCAATGGAACAGTCCTCTCATCCCGGAAACGTACAAAAATGACAGAAAATGGAGATGAGGAAACTTGGCTTCACGATCTCGATCTATAACAGGAGCGGATCTTCAAACAGGCTCTGATGCCATGTTCGACAACACATGTATTCCAAAAGAGAAAGAACACCTTCAATAACCACACACACAACCAGATCAAAGATCATCACACCGATGTTTTGACGTTGTAAAACCCCTACGGGGAAACATCCACGGCCCCAGCCAACGCGACCACTTGGAGCAGTTTATTAATGCAAAAAAAAAAAGATTACAAAGGTATTTTACAAGAGAGTTTCTCAAAATTGATCTTTGGCAAATGAACCTCCAATGTCTTTAAATAGAGATCATGGACCAATCGGGTGTTAAGCCATTAATCAATGGTTGTTAAGATCGAGGAGAATATGAATCGTCGGATCACTCTGTCGGGAACATATCGTGACTGTCGGATTTCCTAACTACAAATGCATACTAATGCATACTAAAGAAACACACTAAAAAACAAACATTTACCTAACGACACATTAGAACAAGTAGATCTTAACTAACTCCTAAGTGTCTAAATATCATAACACTAAACTCATAGAACTCACTGGTATAAACCATGATTTACATTGTAATATTTATATATAAACTCATTTTGAGAAATTACTATGTATTTCATATTTATGTAGTTAATTTGTTACACTAGTTCCAAGATAAGCCTCCTTCATTTCATAAAGTTGTGATTTATATCAATTAGTTTCACTTGTTTATTTTTTAATAAATCTTTTAGTTTCACCTAAACCAACACCCAAATCACTAGTTTCCCTCTTAGTCTAGTGTTAGAACTAGGGATTTGTACCACCTATCACACCCTTCCCAAGGTTAACAACCCTAGGAGGGTTTTTACTCTAACATTTACTCATTAATAAAATGCATTCTTAGTAATTCAACTACATCATAGGTTTTGGTAGCAATAATCACTCTAGTTTTAATCTTTGTTAATGCTACCTAATATTCTTTAGATCTAGAAGATAATACATATGTACTATTACAACTATCAAGTTATCACGGTTAATTTACTAAAATGAATAATATGTAATCTAACATACAAATAAGAATTTTGTAGTCATATGTTAGTTATTTTAAACAATGACAAGTAAGCAATTAAAAAAAGAATACCTCTTTTACCTGGATTATATTGTCCTCGGTTGTAGTGTAGTCCAGCAAGTAGAAGTATCTCTAGTCTCTCTTTTCCACTTGACCAAAGTGAAACAATTATCCTTGCTACTTGCCCAAAGTGGAACAATTATCCTTGTTGCCAACTAGGAGCCTAATCGGCTTCCTAACTCCAAGAAACCTTTCCTATCCAAAATAATAAATTTCATGACATCATATCCTAAGCAGTAAATTTTATCACATGCACTATATTCATCTTTTCATTTAATTTAATGGTATGCACTAATCCACCACATGAACCACTCAATAAGTCATTTAATGCACACAAAAATATTCACATCAATCCAATCACTCAATTAATTAACTCATAAATAAATTTACAAGCATACTAGTGCATGCATGCAAGGTATGGTTGCATAGTTAGTGTGCACATACCTCATACAAAATGAGCGACCAATGCATTTTAATGTTCAATTATTAGGTGTCCACAATCACAAATTTACTTGTGCATGGAAATACAATGCATTATTTAAGACTTCATTTAACAAAGGCATAATTATTCAATCAATAAGTTATGTGGATAATTGCACTACATTAATCAAAATGAACTAAGTGAATATTTTAGGTATAGTAAGATATTTAAGAAAGGAAGTAAAGAGTGACACTATCAATTCCTATTATAGGATTCCTACCAATTCGAAATCACCCCCTGAACACCTACTTCCATATTCCATCTCTCATCTCCTCCTCTATTACAATATGTTGGAGTGTTGACTATAGACTTAACTCCATATATAACTTGAAGATGGAAACTTCAACTTTATCAACCTAAATTCCCCAAGAATAAACCAATAGTTTTCATCACATGTCTATGGGAGCATGGCTAACATTTCCCTCCCACGACTTTAGGTTTCAGAGAATACATTGTGGGTAACACCTCTGCCCCTCTTGCTAAAACCAAGGTTAACACATTAACAATGAGTGATAATATGTGATTGTTGTTCTTATAGCCATGCCATTGAATAACCACTTTGGGTGAGTCGTGTGTCCTATCAAAACCACACTTACCCCCAAATCATAATAGTGTTGAAAACATAAATTGAATCATAAGCCAAACTTATAGGATACAACTATATTCCTGATGTCTATGACATCTAGGTTAACTTAGCATTATAGTCATTCATCTATTGGATAGGCCATCAACCTCTAGGCTATATCACTATTAACTCACATATATAGAAATATATAACAATTTCATTTTATAACTCATATTGTGTGTTAATGTTCAAGCAAGAATGTATATTCATTACACCTTGCATCGCATCCATAAATAACATAAATCTTGAACTAGTATCCATGTATTGGAATTTCACAATTTAATTCACATGTTCAAAACGAATCACATAACTATCATCATCGTGAACACATAATGGTAAAAATAATATATTGTCAACATATGAATAGGTCCAAAAGTCCACATATCAAGTGTCTTCAACAGTCTAGCTAGTCTAAACACATACTAAGCAAATAAAATACTAGGATAAGTCATAATATATTGGTATCTACGTAAGGCCAAAATGTAAGGCAATACAGACAAAGTGCCAAATTAGAGAAGTTCATAACCATTGTAATTAAGGAGATCGCAATTTGACACAATTAGCAATGAGTGAGCTAGAAGTAAATAAAACATTTTTTGTTTCACAAAATGGGCAAGTTTATATCCTTTGTATTAAGCATATCACAATATAATACAACTAGTGAGCTATAAGTAAACAAGGGAAATAATTGCAAAGAAGTTAGTCCCTACCTCTTCCTAATTCGAGAAGCATAAGCATCAAGTTGATTATTGAATCAAATTATTTATGTTTTATTAGAGGTATTTCACTAAATTTCATATAGTCATTATGAGAAATTAAATTATGCAAGGTATTTCCACCCACCATCAGTAGGAGATGTCTTCCAATCTTGTGGATTTTCCATGCAGAGACTGGAGTCATAAAAGCCTAAATGAAAGCAGGCCCAATTCCTTCATAATTTATGATATTTCCTTAAAATTCAATATCAGACTGTTGTTTTAGGGATGCAAAATTACTAGAGGGAATTCCTGGCATATTCAAGATGCATCAGTAGGAGACGTCTTCCAGTCTTGTGCATTTTCCATGTAGATATTAGAGTCATAAAAGCATAAACGAAAGCAGGGCCAATTCCTTTAGACATTAAACAATGTTTATTAATTCCAAAGCATTCTCTATTATTTATTAAACCAACTAACTTTTGAATAAATCTCTCATAGACTCTACCAAAATAAATGATCCATATGAACACACTCCTTTTGGATAAGATAAATCTTGAAAGAGAGTTTGCGTGGAAATTTTTGGACAAAGTCCTCCTTGTAGAACCCTAGCTCTCTCCATATCTGCACCATAGCAATGTTCAAGCCCTTTGTGGTCCTCTTTTAACCATATTCTAGCCATATCTAAACATGATATGTCATGATGCATGAAATAACACCACACTGTGTTTATTTGCAGTAGCAATGCATTGTCCACCATCTAATTACCAAGATAGAAAAGGAAAAGTTAATATACAACTAAATTGAGAAGATATATAAACGGGGACCCCACATATAAAGTTGCAAAAATTGAGAACCAAATAGAAAACTCACCTCGATTACCTTCCGATCACAATTGTCAACAAATATCACAAATCAATTTTCACCATGTCCATCTTATCCTGTGTTCTAATAACAAGATTGATGATATAGCAATCATAATGTTTAAAATACAACTACAAGACCAACACTTTGTTCATGTGTCTTGGGACACTGATCTGCAGATAACTTTACACCTATAGGAATAGGAACCTTGATCGGTTTACTTCCATGCATATTAAATCTCTGCAATATCGTCTCAACATATTTTCTTCGATTCAACCAGAGTTTCTTGTTTGCACGATCTCTTTTAATCTCCATTCCCAGAATGAAGTTAGCAGCACCGATATCCTTCATGTCAAATTTGGAGGATAGCTATGATTTCACCTTCTTGATAACATCCATGTTATTTCCTACCAGCAACATCTCATCAACATACAACACTACATAAATGAAGTGATTACAAACCTGCTTGGAATATACACAGTGATCAGCCATGCTTCTTACAAATCCCAATCCAAGGACGTATGTGTCAAACTTTTGGTACCACATCCTAGGTGATTGCTTCAGACCATATAGTGACTTCTTTAGCTTACAGACCAGCTCTTTCTTTCCCTTCACTACAAATTCTTCTGGTTGCTTCATGTATATTTCTTCTTCCAGATCCCCATGTAGGAATGTTGTCTTCACATCCATCTATTCCACTTCAAGATAAAAAGTAGCAGCAATAAATAAAATAAATCTAATAGAAGTTAACTTATCAATAGGAGAAAAAATCTCACCAGAGTCGATTCCCTTTACCTGGGAATAACCTTTTTTTACTAACCGAGCTTTGTATTTCTCCACTTTACCTTGTGCATTAAACTTCTTCTTAAACAACCATTTTCTACCAACTGATTTTCTTCCAACTGACAGCTCAACTATATCCCATGCCTCATTCTTATCCAAGGCATCCATTTCTTCAACCATGGCCTTCTTCCAAAGTTTACTATCCTTTGAATTCATTGCTTCCCTGACAGTTTTGGGATCATCATCGGTAATAGATAAAGAAAAATTGGAACGGAAATCAAGTGGACTATACCTTTCTGGTTTCCTTTTATCTCTCACGGATATCCTCAATAGTGGGGTATGAGGTTCTTCTTCTTCTTCTTCTTTTGCTTCCTCTTCTTCAGATGATTTAGATTTTGCATCATCCAACTCAAGCTCTATTTTCTCAGGTTCGTCTTGCGTTGGTAGGAATTCATGTTTGAACACATATTTTACCTCTCTGAAAACAACATCTCGATTGTAAATAGTATTCTTGGTTTCTGGGTTCCAAAGCTTAAAACCTTTCACACCATATTTATAACCAATAAAGATACACTTTTCATCCTTTTTATCCAGCTTACTCCTATTTTCCTTTGGAACATGTACATAAGCATCACAACCAAACACTCTAAG
>JZKD02S1619207.1:0-12242 GCA_000966675.3 Picea glauca
ATTTTGAACCATTGTACCTTTTCATTTAAATGATAAAATTAATCTTTAAATAATATCATTTTCCTTTTTATTCTTTATTCATAATGCTCATGAATTAACTCTCTTTTAATCATGACTGTGTGTCAGTTCTTTTGTTTTCATAAGTTGATCACGGACATGGATCGACTCATCATATCGTTCTCATGCTTTTGTTGCGTTCTTAGTTCACCAACAGATCATATTTGATCTTTTATCGATTCTTTGTATTGTTCTAGTGCTAACTCTCTGTCGAAATAAATTTGTATGAGCCGCTTCCTTCAAATCATTTACATATGATCATATGCGCAAAACCATGGGCTTATTGTCTAAGCGATGTTCCCAACGCCACATCTTCTTTCGCTCCTTGTTTCTTTATTCCATACGACCGCAAGTGGTGACCATGCGCTAGGCCAAGCGAGTGCTTGATCACTTATCAAAATCAACGATCACGTTTTAATGTCCCAATGAGATGGACAACTGTCGATACTTCGGGACTTTGTCCTTCGTGACTTCCAGCCTCTATAATCTTTCAAATCTCCTGAAGCAGATTTCTCTGAAGTAGAACGAACAGTCGATATATTATTTGCACGATGAATGATTCTCGTTCACTTCGGAACTTCGACTATTCATGGCTCTTGAACTCTGGAGTAACAATTTCTCTGAAGCAATTACCTACCAAATAACTCATACAATAGTGGTGACCGCTTGTTGTTGGTTAACACCTCCACTTATGCTATCCTTCCACTATACTTGATCAACGGTTGAGAATGCTCCCGAATTAGATCAACGGTTAGCATTGACTTCGGCCTTCGGTGCTTCGGGTGATTTCTCCTTCAGATTCCTTCAATCTTTCGGAGTTCATTTCGTCGAAGTAGATCGAACAATTGGATTTTATTTGCACAATGAATGGTTCTTGTTCATTTCGGAACTTCGGGTATTTTCTGGTGGTGAAGCTCCCGAAGTACAAACTCTCGAAGTGACGTAACTTGCTG
Organism: Picea glauca; assembly: GCA_000966675.3. NCBI lineage: Eukaryota > Viridiplantae > Streptophyta > Pinopsida > Pinales > Pinaceae > Picea > Picea glauca. The sequence goes on from JZKD02S1619207.1 coordinate 1,011, forward strand.
ACATGTCATTAACTGAGTGGCTGCCACGTGTCCCTTAGATTTGTGACTTATGCATACCTGAAATGCCAACTGCACTTTGACACTTGTCATCATCTGATTGTGCCACGTGTCCTTGCTAACATGGATTTCCTCATGTGGCACATGTTCTTCTCCTGGATCTAACGGTTTTCCTAACTCCCAAAATGTATCTCAGATCGACGACTAAGAGTGACTTCAAAACTTCAGCCTTCAGGTGAATTTACATGTTCTCAACACATTTTCACCGAAGTGATCATCGCCGAAGTTGACCATTATTCTGATCCAATGACCATAATGTATTGTTCAGATCCGATGGCCCTCATTTACTTCGGGACTTCAGGGCTCCGACCTTCGTCTTTGTTTATCCTATCCTTCCACTTTATATAGATCGGATGGTCAATATGACTCTTGAAATATTTCTCATATCGGACGACTCATGTCCTCTTCGGAACATTTGTGGCTTACACTGTCCTTCCACTTTACTTGATCCAACTATCGGTATATTATGTGAAGTGTTCCTTGGATCGAACGACTCATATCCACTTCGGGACTTCGGCCTTGGTATTTGCTTATCCTATCCTTCAACTTTACTCGATCCAATGGTCGGTATATTATCTGAAGTGTTCCTCGGATCGGACGACTGATGTCCACTTCGGGACTTCGGCCTTCGGGTAATCTTACTTGTTCTCACGGTCGATCTAACGGTTCCCATTTTCTATTCCAAATCGACGACTAATACTTAACTCTAGATCAAATCTTGATCTAACGGCTGGGAAACATCCTGAAGGTCCTGCTTCATATCTAATGGTCCTTCTTTATGGATTACTCTATCCTTCCACTCAACTTGATCCAACAGTTGAGAATGCTCCCGGAGTAGATCAATGATCATGGATCATTGCGGGGTCCCAACTAGCATGACATTTACAACTATCGTCAAGATCCGCAATGGAAACTGCCCGTTGGTAGTGGAATTGATGACAACCGTAGATCTATTGGCGGGTGATGATCGATGGTCTAGACTAATTGCAGGATTAGAATTAACGCGTTGTTTAATTCTCCCTTTGCACTGCACAATCAATCCCTTCCCTTGATCTAGCGCTTGCATATCCAACGATCACGACTTGATCTAATCATTGACCAGTTCTCCAACGATCCTTCTCTTGTAACTCGTAGATCTGATGGTCTAGATATAATTCTTCAAAACTCTGACTTCACCTCGATCTAACGATATTTCTTCTAATCTGTTTGTCGTTATTTCTCCTGGGTTTTAGAGTGGATTCCTTTGCACCTCCTGTTATGTCTTTTGTGTGACTACTCTTTAAAACTATCTTGATGAGCAAAATTCTTTCTTGAATCCTTTGGAGTTTTCTTGTGGGGATTTCGATCCCGATGGCATTTCTGCAATGTGCTCTTCCTTCTCAGCTTTGATTAATGTCCTTGCTTATGAGCTTAAATCTCTACATACTTTTTGACATTTTCATTCTCTGCATATTGTTTGACATTTTCATTCTCTGTTAACTGTTATACTGTTGACATCAATGACAATTCATTAATGATAACTTGCCATCACATCACAATGACATCGACTGTTGACATCAATGACAACATATCAAAGACAATATGTCCAACAATCTCCCCCTTTGTCATTGAGGGCAACACACTAACTTCATACACAAACTCCCCCTGTGATGATGCTTCTTTCCTCTGAAGTTATTCTCCCCCTTTGACATCAATGGCAAAGGGGTGCTCCCCTTATGATCAACCTATGTTTGTCTGCATTTTGTTGACCAAAATATGAACTTGGGTAACTCCCCCTACATTCATGCTCTTCCTGCCATAATTGAATGACTCCCCCTGTCAATATGCTCTCTCTGGCTCTAACTACTCTCCCCCTTTGTTTCTGAAAGGGTAGCTCTTCCTAACAAGGTCTCTTCTCCTGTTAATTTACTAATTGCTTATCTCAGTTGATTGGGATATTTGTGTTCAAATAAGTAGTATTTTTATACCAACTTGTAGTGGTACCTACTTGTAGTGATCAAGTTTTTCAAAACTTAATCTAATTACTTTCTTATTTGATAACCAAAATACTCCTCCTGAGTTTTTACCAACTTTCCTTTGTCAAATAAAACAAGAGTATGAATCTTACTGATCTTTTTGATTTACTTCTTATTCTTCTTTGATATTTCACAGGAATATCAATTGAGGAATTATACCAATTGATTTAAATACCAAATTTGTTATCAATTGATCTTTGTTGAATGATACTCCTTGAACTTCTTTGCTACCTTTATTTTTCCTCTTCTCGTATTCTACAACTAACCCTACCAATTATTTTTCTTTTGAAAACTAATCTATAGATAGTCAAAAAAATTCATATGTTAATTGTAAAAACTCTTGACATAATCCTTTGATTTTGTAGAACCCAATTTAAACTTCTTTTTGTATTTTCTTTCTTTGGCTAACAAACAATGACTTCATCAGAATTTGATATTGTCCCATATTCTTCTATAGGAACTTCCTTTTCTTGGGCTTGATTTATTTCATATTCAATTTCACATCCTTTATTAGGACCTTCACCCATCATGTTCTTATTATTAATTTCTTCATTTTCAGGTGTAATATCATCTTTCTTGCTTTCTCCTTCAGATTTTCTTCTCCATATCTCTCTATGAGATATTCTACTTTTTGGATCTTCTCTTTCTAATGGTGTTTTTGGAGATTTGTCATCTCCTTTTTTCTTCCAACTTTTATTAGGGTTTGTCACTGACTTGAATGACTTATTTAAGGATTGACTTTTTGAACTCTTGTAGCTTTGGGATTTGTGCCCAAACCTATCACAGTTGTAACATCTCATTGTATGACAAAATTTTGATGTGTGCCCAACAAAATTACATCTCCAACATCTAACTGAGTTTTTGGATTTTCTTGTATATCCTTCCTCTAGTTTCTTGCAGTCCATTGCTTTATGGCCAAAGCTATGACAAGAAAATCAATAGCCATTGAAGGTGTTTCCATTCTTCATTTTATTTTGGCTCGAGAAATCAGTCATTTCATTTTCTTCTTCCTTTTTACTTCTATAGCTTCCTTCCTTAACAAAGTTCATGACTTGTAATTGCTTTGTAATTTCACCTTCTCCTTTTGAGAAGGATGATCCTTTCTCATGTTTGTAAATGGTGCTCCATTTGTCATAGTCTTATTTCTTATTGTATCCAAGACTAGTTTTGTCATCAATTGATCTTTGGCTCTTCCAAATCTTATCTAGGATAGCTGAGCCATTGACAATTTTATTTGTCTTTTGATTTATCTTTTTGAAATTGACTATTTCTAACTTCAATATTTGACATAATTCTTCATTTTTAGTCAACTGAATCTTCAGGGCTTCTTCCACTTTTTTAGCATGTTCAAGATGAGTCTTTAGATTGATGACTATTTCTTCTGTCTCATCCAATACTTCTTTTCTTTTACTGTCACGTGTCTTTAATTCTTCCATCTCTTATGTTAGACTAGTAACTTCGGTTTTCAATCTTTTGATCTTCTTTTCTTTGTCTTCTAGATGAGCTCTTTGTTCAAACTCTTCATGGTTAGATTGATCTAACTGTTGAAGTTTCTCCAACTCTTCAAAAGTGCACATAACTATATTTTCAAGATGGTCAAGAACATCCACAGGAACTTTAATATGCATATAATTTCTTGGTTGCATACAAATCTCTTATATTGTAACTGTAACATCAGTCTTAAGATTATGTAATTTTTCTTTAGTTACTACTGAGGTATGCCTCAATTCCTTGATGAGGTTGTCTTCCTCATTGTTGATTGAGATTTGCATTGAATCATGTATTTCATTCTGATTAGAAATATTTTTTTCTATATTATGTTCTTCAATCTGATTGCAATTTTCCTTTTCTTTATCTTGTTCCTTATCTTGATAAGGATTCTTTTCTTCTGAGTTTTGTTTTTTATTCTATCAGGAATCCTCCTTATCTGAGTCTTGTTCCTCACTTTGATAGGATTTCTCTTCTTCTTGTGTTTCATTCTGATAACAATTTTATAGTTGGAGCCATAATTCTTTAGCAGATTTGTAGTGTCTCATCTTTTCTTTGACTTGGTCTAACAATCCATCCTAGATTGCTTTTAAGGCTAATGAATTGTTTCTCCTTACCTCCTTTGCAGTTTTGTTTTTTCTCTTTGAAGTAGTTAAGTGCCAGGGATTACTTACTACCGAATCCCAAACTCCATATCCTCTTGACTTCAGATATCTTTTCATATTTTCCCTCCATGAAGAATAATTTGTTCCATCAAATAAGGGAGCATCATTTATGGAGATAACGATTTGTCCACCCATTTCTTCTGAATCTACCTTAAGTGTTTAAACTGTGTTGAAGGAACTTTTTTCTGACACCAATTGTTGAAATGGATACTTGACACTGAGAGGGGGGGGTGAATCAGTGTCACAAACTTTGAAAAAATTTCAAGTTTTTACAAATTAGCTGAACAACAAATATTTATTTCATTTTCTCAACCAATATATAAAAGAATAAATATTTTATTTATATATTTAACTTGAATGAATACATAAGATCAATCTTTGAATATCATCTTCAAACAATTATGAGAGACCCAACTTGTAGTTCTCAGATCCAACTGAGAAATGAGGAATCCAATCCTCATAACAAGTCTAAGCTTGTTGATATCAGGTCCAACTGAGATGTGAGGAATCCAATCCTCATAAAAGACCCAACTTGTAAACATGCACCAACCTGATAGAATGAACCTTGATTCAATCCATTATTTCTAAATATATATACTTCAACAAATTCAACTACACTTTCTTCTCGCCATTCTTTCTTGTTTATATAGTCTTCCAACTGGTGTGAATTTGAATCATTGCATCTTTTGATTTTGAACCATTGTACCTTTTCATTTTAATGAAATTAATCTTTAAATAATATCATTTTCCTTTTATTTATTTATTCATAATGCTCATGAATTAACTCTCTTTTAATCATGATTGTGTGTCAGTTCTTTTGTCTTCATGAGTTGATCACAGACATGGATCGACTCATCATATCATTCTCATTATTCTTCTGCGTTCTCAATTCACCAACAGATCATATTTGATTTTTTATCGATTCTCTGTATTGTTCTATTGTTAACTCTTTGTCGAATTAAATCTATATGAGGCACTTCCTTCAAATCATTTACATATGACCATATGCGCAAAACCATGGGCTTACTGTCTAAGCAATGTTCCTAGCGCCACCTCTTCTTTCGTTCTTTGTTTCTTTATTCCATACGACCGCAGGTGGTGACTAGGAGCTAGGCCAAGTGAGTGCTTGATCACTTATCAAAATCAACAGTCATGTTTCAATCTTCCGATGAGATGGATGGCTGTCGATACTTTGGGACTTTATCCTTCGCGACTTCCAACCTCTATAATCTTTCAAGTCTCCCAAAGCAGATTTCTTCAAAGTAGATCAGACGATCGATATATTATTTGCACGATGAACGATGCTCATTCACTTCGGAACTTCGGCTATTCGTGGCTCATGAACTCTGGAGTAACAATTCCTCCAAAGCGATTACCTACTGAATAAGTCATACAACAGTGGTGACCGCTTATTGTCGATTAACACCTCCACTTATGCTATCCTTCCTTTGTACTTGATCAATGGTTGATAACTCTCCCAAATTAGATCAACGGTTAGTGTTGACTTCGGCCTCCGGCGCTTTGGGTGATTTCTCCTTCAAAGTCCTTCAATCTTCCAGAGTTCATTTCGTCGAAGTAGATCAGACGATTGGATTTTATTTGCAGGATGAACGATTCTCGTTCATTTCGGGACTTCATGTATTTTATAGTGGTGAAGCTTTTGAAGTACAAACTCTCGGAGTGACGTAACTTGCTGACGTCACTTGTTGACATGGCACCAACTGAGTGGTTTCCACGTGTCCCTTAGATTCATGATTTACACATACCTGAAATGCCAACTGCACTTTGACACTTGTCATCATCTGATTGTGCCATGTGTCCTTGCTGACGTGAATCTCCTCATGTGGCACATGTTCTTCTCCTGGATCTAACGGTTGTCCTAACTCTCGAAATGTATCTCAGATCAACGGCTAAGAGTGATTTCAGAACTTCAACCTTTGGGTGAATTTACATGTTCTCAACACATTTTTGTCGAAGTGGTCAGTGCTGAAGTTGACCACTATTCTGATCCAACGACCATCATGTATTGTCCAGATCCGATGGTCCTCATTTACTTTGAGACTTTGGGGCTCCGGTCTTCGTCTTTGCTTATCATATCCTTGCACTTTATATAGATCGGACGGTCAATATGACTCCCAAAATATTTCTCAGATCGGACGACTAATGTCCTCTTAGGAACATTCGTGGCTTACATTGTCCTTCCACTTTACTTGATCCAACAGTCGGTATATTATGCGAAGTGTTCCTTGGATCAAACGACTCATGTCCACTTCGGGACTTCGGCCTTGGTATTTGCTTATCCTATCCTTTCACTTTACTCGATCTAACAGTCGATATATTATCCGAAGTGTTCCTCGGATCGGACGACTCATGTCCACTTCGAAAATTTGGCCTTTGGGTAATCTTACTTGTTCTCAACCCTTTTCTTCCGAAGTGGTCAGCATCGAAGTTGACCACTATCGATCTAACGGTTCCCCTTTTCTATTCCAGATTGACGACTAATACTTAACTCTAGATCAAATCTTGATCTAATGGTTGGGAAACATTCCAAAGCTCCTGCTTCAGATCTGATGGTCCTTCTTTATGGATTGCTTTGTCCTTCCACTCAACTTGATCCAACGTTCGAGAATGCTCACGGAGTATATCAACGATCAGGGATGATTGCGGGGTCCCAACTAGCACGACGTTTACAACTATTGTCGAGCTCCACAATGGAAACTGCTCGTTGGTAGTGGAACTGATGCCAACCGTAGATCTATTGGCGGGTGACGATCGATGGTCTAGACTAATTGTGGGATTGTAATTAACATGTTGTTTAATTCTCCCTTCGCGTTGTGCAATCAATCCCTGCCCTTGATCTAGCATTTGCATATCCAACGGTCACAACTTGATCTGATCGTTGACCAGTCCTCCAACGATTCTTCTCTTGTAACTCCCAGATCTGATGGTCGAGATATAATTCTTCAAAACGTTGACTTCACCTCGATCTAACGATCTTTCTTCTGATCTGTTTATCGTTATTTATCCTAGGTTTTAGAGTGGATTCCTCTGCACTTCGCGTTATTTCTTCTGCGCGACTACTCCTTAAAACTATCTCAATGAGCATGATTCTTTCTTGAATCCTTTGGAGTTTTCATGTGGGGATTTCGATCCCGATGGAATTTCTACAACGTGCTCTTCCTTCTGAGCTTTGATTAATGTCCTTGCTTCTGAGTTTGAATCTCTACATACTTTTTGACATTTTCATTCTCTGCTAACTGTTATATTGTTGACATCAATGACAATTCATTAATGATAACTTATCATCACATCACAATGACATCGACTGTTGACATCAATGANGGGGGGGTGAATCAGTGTCACAAACTTTGAAAAAATTTCAAGTTTTTACAAATTAGCTGAACAACAAATATTTATTTCATTTTCTCAACCAATATATAAAAGAATAAATATTTTATTTATATATTTAACTTGAATGAATACATAAGATCAATCTTTGAATATCATCTTCAAACAATTATGAGAGACCCAACTTGTAGTTCTCAGATCCAACTGAGAAATGAGGAATCCAATCCTCATAACAAGTCTAAGCTTGTTGATATCAGGTCCAACTGAGATGTGAGGAATCCAATCCTCATAAAAGACCCAACTTGTAAACATGCACCAACCTGATAGAATGAACCTTGATTCAATCCATTATTTCTAAATATATATACTTCAACAAATTCAACTACACTTTCTTCTCGCCATTCTTTCTTGTTTATATAGTCTTCCAACTGGTGTGAATTTGAATCATTGCATCTTTTGATTTTGAACCATTGTACCTTTTCATTTTAATGAAATTAATCTTTAAATAATATTATTTTCATTTTTTTTTCTTTATTCATAATGCTCATGAATTAACTCTCTTTTAATCATGACTGTGTGTCGGTTCTTTTGTCTTCATGAGTTGATCACGGACATGGATCGACTCATCATATCATTCTCATTATTCTTCTGCGTTCTCAATTCACCAACAGATCATATTTGATTTTTTATCGATTCTCTGTATTGTTCTACTGCTAACTCTTTGTCGAATTAAATCTGTATGAGGCACTTCCTTCAAATCATTTACATATGACCATATGCGCAAAACCATGGGCTTATTGTCTAAGCAATGTTCCCAGTGCCACCTCTTCTTTCTCTCTTTGTTTCTTTGTTCCATACGACCGCAGGTGGTGACTAGGAGCTAGGCCAAGCGAGTGCTTGATCACTTATCAAAATCAACAGTCATGTTTCAATCTTCCGATGAGATGGATGGTTGTCGATACTTTGGGACTTTATCCTTCGCGACTTCTAACCTCTATAATATTTCAAGTCTCCCAAAGCAGATTTCTTCGAAGTAGATCAGACGATCGATATATTATTTGCATGATGAACGATGCTCATTCACTTCGAAACTTCGGCTATTCGTGGCTCCTGAACTCTGGAGTAACAATTCCTCCAAAGCGATTACCTACCGAATAAGTCATACAACAGTGGTAACCGCTTATTGTCGGTTAACACCTCCACTTATGCTATCCTTCCTTTGTACTTGATCAATGGTTGATAACGCTCCCAAATTAGATCAACGGTTAGTGTTGACTTCGGCCTTCGGCGCTTTGGGTGATTTCTCCTTCAAAGTCCTTCAATCTTCCAGAGTTCATTTCGTCGAAGTAGATCAGACGATTGGATTTTATTTGTAGGATGAATGGTTCTCGTTCATTTCGGGACTTCAGGTATTTTATGGTGGTGAAGCTCCCGAAGTACAAACTCTCGGAGTGACGTAACTTGCTGACGTCACTTGTTGACATGGCATTAATTGAGTGGTTGCCACGTGTCCCTTAGATTCATGACTTACGCATACCTGAAATGCCAACTGCACTTTGACACTTGTCATCGACTGATTGTGCCATGTGTCCTTGCTAACGTGGATCTCCTCATGTGGCACATGTTCTTCTCTTGGATCTAGCGGTTGTCCTAACTCTCGAAATGTATCTCAGATCGACGACTAAGAGTGATTTCAGAACTTCAACCTTTGGTTGAATTTACATGTTCTCAACACATTTTCATCGAAGTGGTCAGTGCTGAAGTTGACCACTATTCTGATCCAAAGACCATCATGTATTGTCCAGATCTGATGGTCCTCATTTACTTTGAGACTTTGGGGCTCCAGTCTTCGTCTTTGCTTATCATATCCTTACACTTTATATAGATCGGACGGTCAATATGACTCCCAAAATATTTCTCAGATCGGATGACTCATGTCCTCTTAGGAACATTTGTGGCTTACATTGTCCTTCCACTTTACTTGATCCAACAGTCAGTATATTATGCGAAGTGTTCCTTGGATCAAATGACTCATGTCCCCTTCGAGACTTCGGCCTTGGTATTTGCTTATCCTATCCTTTCACTTTACTCGATCCAACAGTCGATATATTATCCGAAGTGTTCCTCGGATCGGACGACTCATGTCCACTTCGGGAATTTGGCCTTCGGGTAATCTTACTTGTTCTCAACCCTTTTCTTCCGAAGTGGTCAGCATCGAAGTTGACCACTATCGATCTAACGGTTCCCCTTTTCTATTTCAGATTGACGACTAATACTTAACTCTAGATCAAATCTTGATCTAATGGTTGGGAAACATCCCAAAGCTCCTGCTTCAGATCTGATGGTCCTTCTTTATGGCTTGCTTTGTCCTTCCACTCAACTTGATCCAACGTTCGAGAATGCTCACAGAGTAGATCAACGATCAGGGATGATTGCGGGGTCCCAACTAGCACGACGTTTACAACTATTGTCGAGCTCCACAATGGAAACTGCTCATTGGTAGTGGAACTGATGCCAACTATAGATCTATTGGCAGGTGACGATCGATGGTCTAGACTAATTGTGGGATTGTAATTAACACGTTGTTTAATTCTCCCTTCGCGTTGTGCAATCAATCCCTGCCCTTGATCTAGCACTTGCATATCCAACGGTCACAACTTGATCTGATCGTTGACCAGTCCTCCAACGATTCTTCTCTTGTAACTCCCAGATCTGATGGTTGAGATATAATTCTTCAAAACGCTGACTTCACCTCGATCTAACGATCTTTCTTTTGATTTGTTTATCGTTATTTCTCCTAGGTTTTAGAGTGGATTCCTCTGCACCTCACGTTATTTCTTTTGCGCGACTACTCCTTAAAACTATCTCAATGAGCATGATTCTTTCTTGAATCCTTTGGAGTTTTCATGTGGGGATTTCGATCCCGATGGAATTTCTGCAATGTGCTCTTCCTTCTGAGCTTTGATTAATGTGCTTGCTTCTGAGTTTGAATCTCTGCATACTTTTTGACATTTTCATTCTCTGCTAACTGTTATATTGTTGACATCAATGACAATTCATTAATGATAACTTATCATCACATCACAATGACATCGACTGTTGACATCAATGACAACATATCAAAGACAATATGTCCAACACACACTTCGTAAAAACATTTGTTAAATAAAATATTACATTGTCAATCAATAACTCAACAAATGTTGTTGTTAAAATGCATAATTTCAGAGGCAAAATTGTTCTCTTAATTTAACGACACCATTAGAAACTCAAAATTTGTCCATTTTAAATGTACAAATTTCCAAGCCACAAAATATCCGTGCAAAATGTGTAGATTGAGTTGAAATTTATTATTAAAAAAATAAGATAATTGTTTGGATTGAACACAACGTGAGAAAAATATCACCATCAAGTTTCTTTGATTAAAAAGTAAAAAGATTCATACAAACTAAACTCAAGAAATTCAAAAACAAGGAAAATGCCTATACAAATATAACATCCGCAAGTTGAAAGAGCAGATTTAAAATTTAAGAAAAAAAAATCTCAATATTTAAACTAAAGACTAACATATCACACAGATAACATTGTATTTTCATTTTCTATGTCTAAATTTGGATATATAGTGAAATTTGAAACCTCAAACAAGAAAATACTATAAA
>JZKD02S1619207.1:12252-23840 GCA_000966675.3 Picea glauca
ATATAAGCCTTCAATATCTCTTGCCTCATTCACCTATAGTTTAATAGAATGTTTCTAGGATTTCTATGGAGGTGGAAGAATTACATTAGATGACTCAAGGGGGCCACAGATTAGGTGATTTGTGGGGAATTTCATAAAGGTTGGATGCATGTGAAAACCAAATAATGGGATCAAAGATGGTGAAGATGAATTTCTTTCGTAACAAAGTTTACCTAACGGATTTGGATGAATGTCTCGAGGCATACAAAATTTCAATCCTTTGTTGGGATATCAAATGGTGTTTCATCCTCCTACAAAGAGAACAATATTTGAGTTGGGTGACAACTACTAGCTCAGTAATTTGGCCATGGTGTGTGTAAGAGTTATTTGCATTCTTCCTCAAACTTTTGGGCAATTAGACAAGTTCCATGAGATTGATGCACAAAATATTTGAGCAGCAGAGATTCCAAAGCTACGCCCCTGATGAATTTTTGCAAGAAGAGCTTTGTTTCCAAGGAAAATTAAAGGTGGACTACAGGCATGACCTAAGTCAAACACTGGAAATAAGCCCAATTGTAGAAGGGATAAAAATCAATGATACATATAGAGTGGAGGAATGAAGTTTAGAGACAAGTGACGGGGCAATGGTTAGTTAAAGCAAAGAATGGAGAGACATCAAATTCCTAAATCCAAGAAAGAAGTGAGGTGAGAGTCAATATATAGTCAATTATTGTATGCCCGCCATCATGGGAGTAGGTGATACATACATAGCTAAGAAATCCTGCCAAAGAATTGAAAACTAAGAATTCATGTCACGTGCCTATGGCAATCGAGTAATGCCCAAATGCATCCAAATGGCTACCATCTAATTATTTCACCAATCCATAAACCAAAGGATCTAGTACTAGAACCATATATCATCCGTTGCAATATCGTGCATAAGTGTTTGAAGTCAAGTTGTGTTAGCATTTCAGTTGCCCGATAAAGCCAATGTTCCCTAGTTCAAATGGGTATAGATCGAGATAAAGAGATTCACTACCTAATTTAAGATGAAGTGAAAGTCAAATAGCAAATTGTAAAGATGGCATCCCCATAAAGTTAGTGGCTTTTTCTATGTACATCGATGTCCTTGAGTGTAGATGTATACCCACTAATGAGATCATTGTATTGAAGGAGTCTTTAATAAGGTGCGCTACCCACTTAAGCCCTTCACACTATGGACCTCTAATTCCAATTCTGCAAATTGAAAGCCGACAAGATATTGAAATTGGCCATAAACATCTCACAAGTCACAAGACTTATTTGTCTCTATTAGGAATAAGAAATCCCTGTAATAACATTTTGCATTGCACATGGGGGCAAGCATATGAAGACTTCGACCGAAGAGTTTTTTTGCTCAATTACTACTACTTGTATCTTCTCAAGGATAAAGGCTTACAACTTGGGTTCTATAGTGTTGAACACAAAGTCAAATCAGTTATATCTTTGCATAGGTCTTCTCTAGTACAAACAACTTTTTAAAAGATGTTTAGTTTTTATTCCAATGAGGTAACTTGAAGCTAGAAGAGATTGACAAATCCTCACCAAATGAAAAAGCATTACGTGTCTTAAAGATGTCACTTGAAAAATTCAACAAAACCAATACCAATGAAAAGCTTCATGACCAACTTGCAATCTTCATAACGAACACAAGCTTTTGAACCAAGACACCATAAGCATCAGAACCATTCAAATTGTATGCTTCAAACCCACTCACTAACCGAAGACCCTAGCATTGTCAGCTTTGAACCTAATTCATAGTGCATTGTTTAATAAAAAAAGCAACAACCATGTGGATTTGAGTTTATGATTACTCAGTTAGGTTGATTTTGATAATATTCATGGTTTTGCACAGTGCATAGTTCAATTCCCTGCCAAGATGGTGGCAGTAAGGCAATACCGAGAGTGAAAGAAAATGATTTTTGAGAAAACATCCATTAAGATGTTTTACTTTTTCTAACAAAAAATATGGGAAATTTACAAGGGCTACTTGCTTACAGAACATTTACTAGTACATGAATTGGCAAGAAGTCCATGTTTTAATGGGGCATCCTAGATTTCTAGGGAAAAGAAAACTAGGGTGGCAAATAAAAAGGATGCTCAGCTCCAAGATTAAACATTAGGCGGGCAGCTGCTCTTTGTCTCTTTTTCTGTTATGTCCATGCACACTATCTTGTAGACTCTTTATGAGTGGGTGTTTTGGCCGAGGCCAGCCCGCTTTTTTGACTATTGGACTTGCTTGTGGAGTCTGCAATTGTGGCCCCCATTTTGGTATTAAAGCCCTCTATATATTGCTCTTATTAATAGTTAAAAGAAGCTTTGTTCAAAAACAAAAGTTTAAACATAAGTATCATATATTCAAGCAGCAAGCTATTAACTACCAGGCAAAATTTTAAGACCCATGAAATAAGTACTAGTCATTAGAGTATAGTATATACATAAGAAGAATCCATTTGACTTCACAATTGATCTGATTTTTATAATGTGTAAAGAAAAATTCATATAACCAATCGCAAAACCAGGAAAAGAGTCTCGCCTTCTTAATCTTGAGTCTCACCTAGGAGAAGAGACCGTATTCAAGTACACATTTTCACAAACATAGAGACTTTATGGCCTTGTACAAATTACCATCAACATCAGAAATTCAGAATTGTCATGCTTGAGGAATGCAAACTTGTGATAGAACCTCATTTCGCACATACACATCAAAATAGTTACAGGCTATGATCATGGCAAAAATATGAAAGTTCGAAACTTACTTGGAGTCAGACTGAGATACAATTGATAGGTAGATGTAGCCCTATCTCGCTTGATGAAACACTGTACAGAGGGATCCCTTGATCCAGGCTGCACACAAGGAGAAAGAGACAGGCATTCAGAGAGGAAGAAACAGCCAATTAGCAAATAAGCATCAAGCCAAAGAATATAACAATGTCACAAGGTGACAACTACCCAAGAGAAAAAGCTAATGTGAAAGAAAGTAAACAGTGCCCTTGTATCAAAGATATTTCAATCTTTATCAGGTGAGTAAATCATCAGGAAAATGCAAGCAAGGTTATAGCAGAACAAACCTGAAAATTCAAAGTTAAAAGCATGCAAAAGGTCATTTTATATGTCATTGAAGGGCTTCAAATATAGTTACAGAGAGAGTTTCCAATCTCCATATTCTTTAATTGAAGATTGCTGCCAGTTGCAAATCAATTAATGCAGAATTTTTAGAAGCCTTACTCGTACCAAATTGACTGCCTTAAAATGGATCTATGCTCCCATAAATGATCTCAGATCTAAAATCTCGCCACCTTTAGAAGATATAGCAGGTTTTCTCTTTCATTCAAGGGATCTGCTATCAAACTATTGATCACCTTAATACCATAAAGTAGGCTGCCATTCCACTGAATAGGTCATTCTACCTAAAATCTCCCCTCAACTTGTGAGAGGCTTATCCCTCGTGAATACCTTCACTGAGATGAAGAATGCTAGAAGTAGATTTTTCCTTGTTCAGTTTCTTCGGTTGCAGATATAATTAATCAACAAAATAATAACATCACATAATTTATGAATAGCATGGGGTACATATCAATTAAAACTGCATACACAAAACAAGAAGGTGGGGTGTCAATACATTGACACCAAATTAACAAAAATTTTGGGCTTTGGCCTACAAATCTGCAAATTTCACCGAGTGCAAACTTTTCTGTTATTTCTCTTTTTTGTTCAATCAGCACTGCATAGAGACTAACGCTGGAACAAAGTTCAGTCTTGCAAACTTTTTCACAAATTAGCTTTAGAAATTAAATGAAATGATATTAATGTCCTTTCAAGACCAAAGAAAGGTCAATGAGACTCAAGAGTACAGTCAGCACAGCACATCTCCTAAAAAGGAACAAATCTAGGCTAGCAATAATGCAAGAAGATGAAAAGGAAAGAATAGGAGGGTTTAACCAATGAAAGAAACCCTGTACAATGCATACAAGAATAATCAGGAAGAGTCAGAGCACATAGATTCGTAGAAGAAAGGGGACTAGTCTTAGTCTCATCGCTGGAAGAATCTGTAACGTTGTTGATCATGGGGTCATTTTTTATTACAGGGCATTTGGCAGAATTTATTTGGTCATTTTCTATAAATAAAAACAGCAGCTTTTGCTGCACAACATCCTATCAATAGTTTCTGGGACTACTTTCTTCCACTTGACCTCCTATCAATCAGGTCCTTTATTGCTTTAAACATAAAGTGTGTCTACAGCATAAATCATGCAGTTTCGGTGCACAATGTCCCTAAGATGCAACCCATAACAGGTGACCTTGGGCTTTTGGCATTAGTCATGTGTCTCAACTCTTGATCATAATAGATCAAAACACAAATATCTTTGGTCTTGACCCCAGATCCCATCCCATGCACGTGGACTTGTTGGGAGTTCGAATTTCAAATTCTCTTATTGATTTTCATCATTATTAATTTCTCATCTTAACTTTTGTATGATAATTTTTTGTCAAGATCATAGAATTTATTTTGTCGAGCATATTTACTCTGTATTTTTTATCCATGATAACAAATGTATCCCGTGTGCATTTATGCTGTCAAACTTATTTTAGATTTCATCTCAAGCTACAAAGAAAACAAACAAAATGAAAGCAAACCCATGGTCCAGAGGCTACACAGATTGCTGCATATCATATTTAGGACATTTCCAGTATTATTATGACTTGATTATTTGACAAGCCTCTCTTCAAATAAGTACTTTTTCCTTAGCCGGAACAGGCATTTTCCCTTGGTCCAGAATAAGAGCTACAAAGAAAACAAAGCATTACTCAGTCCAGAAAGGTAAAGAGAAAACAAACAAAATAAAAGTAAATCATGGTCCAGAGGCTTACACAACTTGCTGCATATCATATTTATGACATTTCCAGTATCTTTACAACCTAGTTATTTGACTAGCCTCTTAAACAAATAACTACTTTCTCCTTGGGAGGAACAATCACTTAGCAAAGTATTCCCCCGGTATCTTTTTCCATCACAGATCAAGAAGATAAGACCATTTAGTCAAAAGTTTCACTTGCCATACACAAACACATCAAATTTTAGTCAAATGCTTCGTTTGCCAAAGGTAAGACCAAACATGAGAACTATTTTACCAAGATAATGTAAACTCAAAACACAAAATCTCTTGTGAGAGGAATTCATAAGACAAAAATGAGTGAAATTGTAAGTAAAAAATGAACAAAATCCCAAGCGGATAGACCATAATGATCAATGATCGATATAGGAAGCACATAGACAGTGATGATTGAAAATTCACATGTAATAGGTGCAAATGTCCCAAGCCACAGTAAGAACTTGGGCACCTGATAAGCAAGGACTTACATCTAGGCCCTGAGCTTCGCCAGCTTAAAATCAAAATCAAAAGCTCAAAGACACATTTTAATTCGAGAAGGAAGCCGATCTGAATTTTCGTAATTTTAATAATGATCAACTCTAAACACATTTCTTGTGTTCTCCGCATAGTCTTTCCAAGGACCATGCAGCAGCTTGCACTTCGTCCAACAAGAAGAACAAAACGAAGACAAGCCTTAAAACCTTACGGCTTTTTTGAGGAATTTTACCATGAACCAAAAAAACAGATAGAAAACGATATAAAACATTAAAGAAGCTGCAAAACATGGGCACTTTAGATATTTTCATGGGTTATGAACCAAGCAAAAAAAAAGAAAACCAATGTAAAAAACTTAGTGAGCCTGTTAAAATGCAAACCGTTTGAAGAAATGAGTAAAGAAACGGAAATACAATGTAAACCCAAGAAAAAGAAAATAATCAACAGAAATGGGTTTGAACTTTCGTGAATCACAAAGAATTCAACCCACATGTAATACAATGAAGTAAAATATATGAATCTTTATGCTAAGAATTGAAAACTATAATTTTAAAGTTAATTTTCAATAACAAAGGATACCCACCTGCTTCAAAGAAATGGGGAAGGTAAGCTTCCCAGACATTTCAGGTATCTTCACAAGCTCCTTTGTAATTTGCCTCCATGTCCTACAAACCCCGGCACATGCCACCACACTCTTCCTGAGAGGCCAACTGCTCTCGCTCTCCTCAATTCTCTGAATAACATCTCTGATCAACTCAGGTGGCATATTCACCCACAAACTGCACTGCAAACCCCCATTATTACTATTATTCTTATTATTAGCATTGCTTCTGTAATGTAAATCGTCCACGGCACTCTGTGAACGAGATCTAAGGAACTTTACTTCAAAGCTCCGCCTGGAGATGCTCCCAATGCTGCCTTTCATGTCCTGAAAAATGTTTTTCACGGTCATAGTAATGATGGTAGCAATAATAATAATCACAATAATAGCACTGCTGGCCTGGTTGAAACCCTAGTTCTCCGCTACAGGCGGCCGTTCATGGCCAAATTCTTAACTAAGCGGCTCAATTTCGGGATTTTCGGATACCCAGTAGAGGAATCTCTGACGACTCTGCCGTCGCTAGAGGCTATTTCTGTATAGATTCCATGCATTTTGAGGTACCGGAATCGCCATGGCGTACCTTACAAAACCCTCGTTTTCCGCCGTTAAAGCCATTAGGTAGATATCTGTGTCAACAGTGGTTTCAAAAAACCGCCAATTAGAAAACCACCAGTGGTGTCGAAAGAAACCGCCAATTAGAAACCACGGTTAAGCTCCTTTATAAACCCAAAATATTTAATTCTAATTAATCAGCACTCCAAGTTAATCCCATTAGGGTTATGGTCCCTTGGAGAGGGGACTTTGATTTTTATTTTGAGTGGCCAAGCTCAACGTTGTTGTTTATTATGTACCTACATTTTTAATATACATCCTACATAACTTAAACGTGATCAATAATCAGCGCAGCAGGTTTTAATGTTGCAATAGGTGGTATATACACTGTCAAATATATTCCGATGTATATATCAAGACAATTCGACGATATATATCAACCGCTGCAGCATTAAAACCTGCACAGCAAGGTGATTATTGATAACCATAACTTAAATGGTAAGAGTGACACAAATATCAAAATATATAATAATATCAAATTATATAAATAAATAGAATAAAACAAGGTGATAACCATAACTTAAATGGTAAGAGTGACACAAATATCAAAATATATAATAATATCAAATTATATAAATAAATAGAATAAAACAAGGTAAAATTTATGAAGTATTCTTTAATTTGAATTATAAATATCAATATATAAAATAATAAGGTAAAGAAGGTAGTAAGTGGATAAATTCAATTTTTTCTAGTGAGTTTATTTATTTTTTCAAAAAGGTTAGTTTTTATTTATTTATTTTTCCAAATTTTTAATAATTTTGGTAATCTTAAAATGGTCAAAAATCCTCAAGTACAAAGTTTTATGGTCAAAATTCTCATCAACCAAGTGAAATTATAATTTTTGACAAAATTTCTATTGGATCTTTAGAAAAAATTCAATGGAAAAGACATTGAGTTTGTCTATTAATTAACTTGCTCCTAAATGAAATAGGAATGAGTGAATAAGTGGATGAACTCAACCTCTTTTGAGTGGAAATTCTTCTCCAAATCCTATAGGAATTTTGTCAATAATTATAGTTCCACTTGATTGATGGGAACTTTGGCTTCAGAAGTTTTGCCCATTTGAAGACAACCTGGATCACCAAAAACATAAGTGAATGAGGGTGGGACTTTACCTAGCCAAGAAAAAAAAAGAAAAAAAATTGATCTCACCAAAAAAGTTAACTTTGTCCACCTATTAACTCACATTAAATCGAATATTCTACATAACTTGAATTGTAAATATTGACACAAATATCTATGTATAAAATAAGATCAAATTACATAAATAAATCCATTGACCATTGCATATGTCATTACACAATTATCAATGTACAAAATAAAAACAAATTACATAAATGAATCCATTGACAATTGACTACACAAATATCAATGTATAAAATAAAGTCAAATTACATAAATGAATCTATCGCAATCTCATGTCTCTTTTCCTTATCATATTTACATTATTGTATCGTTTGTCATCCCATGAGCCAACTTTAAGGTTTAGTGGACAAAAATATCTAAATTAAATTAAATATGTCATAATATATAAAAGAAGTCAAAGGTTTCTTGAGAGTTTCACTTGTTTTGGGTAAGGAGAATTAGTAAAGAAAAAATTATAATAATATGTATGTGTTATAACCCAAGGGGGGCATATATGGGGTTAAATGTATATGATATGACCCCAATGAGGAGCATATATGGGGCTAAATGTACATGTAATGTGTAAAAGGGTCAGCCTAATAGTACACAATAACTCCTTAAAGAATAAGAGAACCTCCTCCAAATACCCAAATACATTCACATATTCAATTCACATCTCTCAACAATGAATATGTGATATCTATATATACCTATTCACACAATACACCTAAGACCCCTTTACTATTAGGCCGACCCTGTTACATATACATTTACACATTAGATGTACATTTAGCCCCATATATGCCCCCCCTTGGGGTCATATCATATACATTTAACCCCATGTATGCCCCCCTCGGGTCATAACAGTATGAGAGGTGTCCCTATCTAGTTAACATGTGTTGAATGTCAATTTGAAGGTTTTTTAGTGTGAGATTCATAAGTTTTCTTTCATTTAGATTTGCACATTTTAAAAGGTTGAGGTGATATGTGTGTAATTACTTTTAATTGTGGGGAGCTATAAACTTCAACTCCACCTTAATGTGACATAAGTTCTCATTTTAAAAATGAAGGAGAATTAAGAGGAATCTTGTATCTCTCCACAACTGAAGGAGAAGAATCCTCAACCTATCCCAAGAATTTCTTAAGTGGTTAGGCCTCTCCAAGCCTATATAAGGAGGCCTTCTCATGGTGAAAGGTACAATTGGAGGACATTGAAAGCATCAAACTTATGATCTCATAAGGGAGATATCATTGAAGCATAATCAGTTTGTGTGTGTGGATTACTTGAGCAAAAGGTTGGACAAAGAGAGATGGAAGAGGCTGTTGCACCTTCATCAAAGGTCTGTAAGTATTATTCATTGTTCTCATTAATATACATATATGCTTGGCCTGTTTCTTTCAAGGTTGTGTTTGTTCCACATGAACTTGTCTCTAGTAGATAGATCTGGTTTTAAGCTAATCTTAGTGGAATAGGAAGCTTGTTGTGTCTTGGTTTGTTTTACAGGACTTATCGAGGAGCTTAGGATCAAAGCTCAACTTGGACTGTGCGAGGTCAAACGTCGTTAAAAAGATACACTTTTCTTCTTCCTCTTCATACATTAGTTTAGCTAGATCTAAAAGGATGGCAATGACCAATGTTAGCACCCTTTCTGTCTTGGTCTTAAAAGTCTAGAGCCCAAGAGGGAATCCACTTGTCTACAGGAGGAGTCACCTGTAACAATAAGAAGTGATATGGACTCAAAGTGCTTGAGGTGCTTTCCATGTGTTAGATAACATCATACTGACATTCACTCCCAAGGGTGTACCTGTGGTGAGGTCTTTGTCCTTATTCATGCTAATTTGACTAGGATTGGTAAAGATTCGAGATGTTATATGCTATCACATGAGGACCCAGAGTGAGCCTAATCTCAAAGAGAGTTAGTTGGCTCAGAGGAAGTTTCCCCTTGGTTCATGTAGGAGAGAGGCATCTCCCATGACTGACAGACAAGTGTTATGAGTCTAGGGCAAAGTTTGTATACTTCATAGGCAATCTTGGCATGATGTCGAATGTCTCCCTCGCCGAGAAGGAGTGTTGATGTTTGGGAAACATCGGGAAGACATTCTCCTAGATTAATAATCAATAATATAATTATTATATTTATAATATAAGGTATATTAAATATATATAATAAATAAGTAGTTGTTTATTATCCAAGGGACGCATCCTTTCATGGATGATCACCATATGTTCTTTATATATGGCACATTCATCGTTGTAATAATCGATCAATCTCACATATCATCTCATATAAAAATTCAACATAGGGATGTATTTTTGTTTTTTAAAGCCACGAACACTCTCTCTCTCTCTCTCTCTTTTGTTAATACAACTCACATGTTTTGTGATAGTCGACAACTTTCAGAACTTGCTTTTGAAAGTTGTGATATATGTCATTTTAAGTCAAGAAATGGTTTTTTTTCTTTTTTGAATTAACTCCATGATATGTAAGGCATGTATGCAAAGTTGTTTTGCTCAATCAGGCTATAGAGCACATATTTGAATGTCTTGAGGCATATGACAATGTAATCTTGTTTTATATAAATAAAATTATGGATTGTTTTCCTTCAAAAAAAAGGTTATCATTTTAAAATAGGAGGAGAGATTTGAACCTTGCACCACTTCTACACAAAACGAAAACTTTCTAGCTTCATCATAAGATAATCTCCATAAATTAATATGCATCCTTAACCATCTAAATCTTTCTTTGTGTATGTAAATGTTTTTCTTTGTATGTGAAAATTTATAGAACTCATGTCTACATTAACACAATATAACCATTTTATCACCAACTCTTCATGGGATTTGAACCTCCACATTGAAAACATGAGGTATCGACTAGGTAACCTCACCTATGTTAATGTTTTTTAACCATTTTAATCACCCCCCCTTCTTTCTTATATCATTCAAATGGAGAGCAGCTCTACCATCCATAATAGCAATTGGTAACCTTGAATGACTCCATTATATTTGACCCTATGACATATGGCCTCCCAATTGGCAACATGTCTTTGGTGGATTGTTCAAAAAATTGAAAAAACACTTGAGGATTGTTACCACTTAAACTCTACCCCAGGAGGAAAAGTCCTAACCTCAATGAGAGAGCCTAGAGGCACTACAAGTGAGCTACCCACTATCACCTCAATAGCTTTGCCTCACACTTCAGACTAAAGAAACTAAGCTACCCTAGCCTAGGGGGAAATCCCTATGGTCTATCTAGCCCAATCAGTTGTAGCAATGGAGAGTTACTTAGACTAGATTGACTAGCATCATTGCCAACTTACTTTTAATGATTAAAGATAAGTTAAAAAAATGCAAGTTGTTTGCTAGATTAACGAGCCTTTAGTGATATACAAATGGGATGAAGTGCTTGTGTGGTTATGCTTGGAAAATAAATAGAAATGAACTTGCTCAATTTCATCAACCACGGGATTATGAAATGTCTAAGATGTTTCATTCACATATATATCAATGGCATAAAATCGTGCCACAAGACATGAGATGTAACCATAAGATTTCAAACGATTATGTCATTCATTCACCATGTCCATTATATTATCATTAAGGATTAGAGTCTTAGTTATCATTTATATGTCATCCACATAAAGAGATCACATAATAATTATGATTAAGGACAACAATAAAATTTAGTGCAATGTCAAGGATCAAACATGTCCATATGTGATTTAGATGCCTTTGTATTAATATTGTTATTGATAACATTTAAGACAACAAAAGTGTATCTGAGCAAATCAACATTAAAGGCATATAAATTGTGTGTCTTGTGTATGTTTGATCAATTTATAGCCTTGCATAAAAAAAA
>JZKD02S1619207.1:31519-49647 GCA_000966675.3 Picea glauca
ATATTATTTAAAGATTAATTTCATTAAAATGAAAAGGTACAATGGTTCAAAATCAAAAGATGCAATGATTCAAATTCACACCAGTTGGAAGACTATATAAACAAGAAAGAATGGCGAGAAGAAAGTGTAGTTGAATTTGTTGAAGTATATATATTTAGAAATAATGGATTGAATCAAGGTTCATTCTATCAGGTTGGTGCATGTTTACAAGTTGGGTCTTTTATGAGGATTGGATTCCTCACATCTCAGTTGGACCTGATATCAACAAGCTTAGACTTGTTATGAGGATTGGATTCCTCATTTCTCAGTTGGATCTGAGAACTACAAGTTGGGTCTCTCATAATTGTTTGAAGATGATATTCAAAGATTGATCTTATGTATTCATTCAAGTTAAATATATAAATAAAATATTTATTCTTTTATATATTGGTTGAGAAAATGAAATAAATATTTGTTGTTCAGCTAATTTGTAAAAACTTGAAATTTTTTCAAAGTTTGTGACACTGATTCACCCCCCCTCTCAGTGTCAAGTATCCATTTCAACAATTGGTATCAGAGAAAAGTTCCTTCAACACAGTTTAAACACTTAAGGTAGATTCAGAAGAAATGGGTGGACAAATCGTTATCTCCACAAATGATGCTCCCTTATTTGATGGAACAAATTATTCTTCATGGAGGGAAAATATGAAAAGATATCTGAAGTCAAGAGGATATGGAGTTTGGGATTCGGTAGTAAGTAATCCCTGACACTTAACTACTTCAAAGAGAAAAAACAAAACTGCAAAGGAGGTAAGGAGAAACAAATCATTAGCCTTAAAAGCAATCCAGGATGGATTGTCAGACCAAGTCAAAGAAAAGATGAGACACTACAAATCTGCTAAAGAATTATGGCTCCAACTAGAAAATTGTTATCAGAATGAAACACAAGAAGAAGAGAAATCCTATCAAAGTGAGGAACAAGACTCAGATAAGGAGGATTCCTAATAGAATAAAGAACAAAACTCAGAAGAAAAGAATCATTATCAAGATAAGGAACAAGATAAAGAAAAGGAAAATTGCAATCAGATTGAAGAACATAATATAGAGAAAAATATTTCTAATCAGAATGAAATACATGATTTGATGCAAATCTCAGTCAACAATGAGGAAGACAACCTCATCAAGGAATTGAGGCATACCTCAGTAGTAACTAAAGAAAAATTACATAATCTTAAGACTGATGTTACAGTTACAATAGAAGAGATTCGTATGCAACCAAGAAATTATATGCATATTAAAGTTCCTATGGATGTTCTTGACCATCTTGAAAATACAGTTATGTGCACTTTTGAAGGGTTGGAGAAACTTCAACAGTTAGATCAATCTAACCATGAAGAGTTTGAACAAAGAGCTCAGCTAGAAGACAAAGAAAAGAAGATCAAAAGATTGAAAACCGAAGTTACTAGTCTAACATAAGAGATGGAAGAATTAAAGACACGTGACAGTAAAATAAAAGAAGTATTGGATGAGACAGAAGAAATAGTCATCAATCTAAAGACTCATCGTGAACATGCTAAAAAAGTGGAAGAAGCCCTGAAGATTCAGTTGACTAAAAATGAAGAATTATGTCAAATATTGAAGTTAGAAATAGTCAATCTCAAAAAGATAAATCAAAAGACAAATAAAATTGTCATTGGCTCAGCTATCCTAGATAAGATTTGGAAGAGCCAAAGATCAGTTGATGACAAAACTGGTCTTGGATACAATAAGAAATAAGACTATGACAAATGGAGCACCATTTACAAACATGAGAAAGGATCATCCTTCTCAAAAGGAGAAGGTGAAATTACAAAGCAATTACAAGTCATGAACTTTGTTAAGGAAGGAAGCTATAGAAGTAAAAAGGAAGAAGAAAATGAAATGACTGATTTCTCGAGCCAAAATAAAATGAAGAATGGAAACACCTTCAATGGCTATTGATTTTCTTGTCATAGCTTTGGCCATAAAGCAATGGACTGCAAGAAACTAGAGGAAGGATATACAAGAAAATCCAAAAACTCAGTTAGATGTTGGAGATGTAATTTTGTTGGGCACACATCAAAATTTTGTCATACAATGAGATGTTACAACTGTGATAGGTTTGGGCACAAATCCCAAAGCTACAAGAGTTCAAAAAGTCAATCCTTAAATAAGTCATTCAAGTCAATGACAAACCCTAATAAAAGTTGGAAGAAGAAAGGAGATGACAAATCTCCAAAAACACCATTAGAAAGAGAAGATCCAAAAAGTAGAATATCTCATAGAGAGATATGGAGAAGAAAATATGAAGGAGAAAGCAAGAAAGATGATATTACACTTGAAAATGAAGAAATTAATAATAAGAACATGATGGGTGAAGGTCCTAATAAAGAATGTGAAATTCAATATGAAATAAATCAAGCCCAAGAAAAGAAAGTTCCTATAGAAGAATATGGGACAATATCAAATTCTGATGAAGTCATAGTTTGTTAGCCAAAGAAAGAAAATACAAAAAGAAGTTTAAATTGGCTTCTACAAAATCAAAGGATTATGTCAAGAGTTTTTAAAATTAACATATGAATTTTTTTGACTATCTATAGATTAGTGGTCAAAAGAAAAATAATTGGTAGGGTTAGTTGTAGAATACGAGAAGAGGAAAAATAAAGGTAGTGGAGAAGTTCAAGGAGTATCATTCAACAAAGATCAATTGATAACAAATTTGGTATTTAAATAAATTGGTATAATTCCTCAATTGATATTCCTGTGAAATATCAAAGAAGAATAAGAAGTAAATAAAAAAGATCAGTAAGATTCATACTCTTGTTTTATTTGACAAAGGAAAGTTGGTAAAAACTCAAGAGGAGTATTTTGGTTATCAAATAAGAAAGTAATTAGATTAAGTTTTGAAAAACTTGATCACTACAAGTAGGTACCACTACAAGTTGGTATAAAAAAACTACTTATTTGAACACAAATATCCCAATCAACTAAGATAAGTAGTTAGTAAATTAACAGGAGAAGAGACCTTGTCAGGAAGAGCTACCCTTTCAGAAACAAAGGGGGAGAGTAGTTAGAGCCAGAGAGAGCATATTGACAGGGGGAGTCATTCAATTATGGCAGGAAGAGCATGAATGTAGGGGGAGTTACCCAAGTTCATATTTTGGTCAACAAAATGCAGACAAACATAGGTTGATCATAAGGGGAGCACCCCTTTGCCATTGGTGTCAAAGGGGGAGACTAACTTTAGAGGAAAGAAGCATCATCACAGGGGGAGTTTGTGTATGAAGTTAGTGTGTTGCCCTCAATGACAAAAGGGGAGATTGTTGGACATATTGTCTTTGATATGTTGTCATTGATGTCAACAGTCGATGTCATTGTGATGTGATGACAAGTTATCATTAATGAATTGTCATTGATGTCAACAGTATAACAGTTAGCAGAGAATGAAAATGTCAAAAAGTATGTAGAGATTTAAGCTCATAAGCAAGGACATTAATCAAAGATGAGAAGGAAGAGCACATTACAGAAATGCCATCAGGATCGAAATCCCCACAAGAAAACTCCAAAGGATTCAAGAAAGAATCTTGCTCATTAAGATAGTTTTAAAGAGTAGTCACGCAAAAGACATAACAGGAGGTGCAGAGGAATCCACTCTAAAACCCAGGAGAAATAACGATAAACAGATTAGAAGAAATATCGTTAGATCGAGGTGAAGTCAGAGTTTTGAATAATTATATCTAGACCATCAAATCTACGAGTTACAAGAGAAGGATCGTTGGAGAACTGGTCAATGATCAGATCAAGTCATGATCGTTGGATATGCAAGCGCCAGATCAAGGGAAGGGATTGATTGTACAGTGCAAAGGGAGAATTAAACAACGTGTTAATTCTAATCCTGCAATTAGTCTAGACCGTCGATCATCACCCGCCAATAGATCTACGGTTGTCATCAATTCCACTACCAACGGGTAGTTTCCATTGCGGAGCTCGACGATAGTTGTAAATGTCATGCTAGTTGGGACCCCACAATGATCCATGATCATTGATCTACTCCAGAAGCATTCTCGACTGTTGGATCAAGTTGAGTGGAAGGATAGAGTAATCCATAAAGAAGGACCATTAGATATGAAGCAGGACCTTCAGGATGTTTCCCCAGCCATTAGATCAAGATTTGATCTAGAGTTAAGTATTAGTCGTCGATTTGGAATAGAAAATGGGAATCGTTAGATCGACCGTGAGAACAAGTAAGATTACCCGAAGGCTGAAGTCCAGAAGTGGACATCAGTCGTCCGATCCGAGGAACACTTCGGATAATATACTGACCATTGGATCGAGTAAAGTTGAAGGATAGGATAAGCAAATACCAAGGCCGAAGTCCCGAAGTGGACATGAGTCGTTCGATCCAAGGAACACTTCACATAATATACCAATAGTTGGATCAAGTAAAGTGGAAGGATAGTGTAAGCCACAAATGTTCTGAAGAGGACATGAGTCGTCTGATCTGAGAAATATTTCGAGAGTCATATTGACCGTCCGATCTATATAAAGTGGAAGGATAGGATAAACAAAGACGAAGGTCGGAGCCCTGAAGTCCCGAAGTAAATGAGGACCATCGGATCTGAACAATACATTATGGTCATTGGATCAGAATAATGGTCAACTTTGACGATGATCACTTTGGTGAAAATGTGTTGAGAACATGTAAATTCACCTGAAGGCTGAAGTTCTGAAGTCACTCTTAGTCGTTGATCTGAGATACATTTTGGGAGTTAGGACAGCCGTTAGATCCAGGAGAAGAACATGTGCCACATGAGGAAATCCATGTTAGCAAGGACACGTGGCACAATCAGATGATGACAAGTGTCAAAGTGTAGTTGGCATTTCAGGTATGCATAAGTCACGAATCTAAGGGACACGTGGCAGCCACTCAGTTAATGACATGTCAGCAAGTTACGTCACTCCGAGAGTTTGTACTTCGGGAGCTTCACCACCAGAAAATACCCGAAGTTCCGAAATGAACAAGAACCATTCATTGTGTAAATAAAATCCAATTGTTCGATCTACTTCGGCGAAATGAACTCCGAAAGATTGAAGGAATCTGAAGGAGAAATCACCCGAAGCACCGAAGGCCAAAGTCAACGCTAACCGTTGATCTAATTCGAGAGTGTTCTCAACCGTTGATCAAGTATAGTGGAAGGATAGCGTAAGTGGAGGTGTTAACCAACAACAAGCGGTCACCACTATTGTATGAGTTATTTGGTAGGTAATTGCTTCAGAGAAATTATTACTCCAGAGTTCAAGAGCCATGAATAGTTGAAGTTCCGAAGTGAACAAGAATCGTTCATCGTGCAAATAATATATCGACTGTTCGTTCTACTTCGGAGAAATCTGCTTCAGGAGATTTGAAATATTATAGAGGCTGGAAGTCGTGAAGGACAAAGTCCCGAAGTATCGACAGTTGTCCATCTCATTGGGAGATTAAAACGTGATCGTTGATTTTGATAAGTGATCAAGCACTTGCTTGGCCTAGTGCATGGTCACCACTTGTGGTCATATGGAATAAAGAAACAAAGAGCGAAAGAAGATGTGGCGTTGGGAACATCGCTTAGACAATAAGCCCATGGTTTTGCGCATATGGTCATATGTAAATGATTTGAAGGAAGCGCCTCATACAAATTTATTTCGACAGAGAGTTAGCACTAGAACAATACAAAGAATCGATAAAAGATCAAATATGATCTGTTGGTGAACTAAGAACGCAACAAAAGCATGAGAACGATATGATGAGTCGATCCATGTCCGTGATCAACTTATGAAAACAAAAGAACTGACACACAGTCATGATTAAAAGAGAGTTAATTCATGAGCATTATGAATAAAGAATAAAAAGGAAAATGATATTATTTAAAGATTAATTTTATCATTTAAATGAAAAGGTACAATGGTTCAAAATCAAAAGATGCAATGATTCAAATTCACACCAGTTGGAAGACTGTATAAACAAGAAAGAATGGTGAGAAGAAAGTGTAGTTGAATTTGTTGAAGTATATATATTTATATATAATGGATTGAATGAAGGTTCATTCTATTAGGTTGGTGCATGTTTACAAGTTGGGTCTTGTATGAGGATTGGATTCCTCACATCTCAGTTGGATATGAGATCAACAAGCTCAGACTTGTTATGAGGATTAGATTCCTCATTTCTCAGTTGGATCTGAGAACTACAAGCTGGGTCTTGAAACAGAGAGTTGGGTCTCTCATAATTGTTTGAAGATGATATTCAAAGATTGATCTTATGTATTCATTCAAGTTAAATATATAAATAAAATTTGTATTCTTTTATATATTGGTTGAGAAAATGAAATAAATATTTGTTGTTCAGTTAATTTGAAAAAAGTGGAAAATTGTCCAAACTTTTGTGACACTGATTCACCCCCCCGGTCTCAGTGTTAAGTATCCATT
The DNA here is from genome assembly GCA_000966675.3 of Picea glauca. Classification (NCBI taxonomy): domain Eukaryota; kingdom Viridiplantae; phylum Streptophyta; class Pinopsida; order Pinales; family Pinaceae; genus Picea; species Picea glauca. Next base: position 37,979 of record JZKD02S1619207.1, read on the forward strand.
TCAACAGTGTGTACTTAATTTATTGTTGTCAATTGAAATGTAATTTTTTCGAAAACTTTTCATCATGGAAGGGTTGCATAAATATATACCCTTCTCACTGAAATTAGGATCCACCCTTTAAATTTGATTACTGGTGACCACTATTGCTTCCATACCATACAGATAACTATTACTGCCTTCTACCTCTATACAAAAAATCAGAGGGTTTTGTCCTATCCATACCAAATCTGTTACAACCTTCTACTTCTATACAAAAAGACATTGATCTACTATACCGATCCCTAGTTATCCTGATTATAGACTTTAAGAGTTGAACTTTTCAAAAGTGAAATTCCATGGCCTCTACCTCCTCTCCTTCTATGAATGCATAAAGGCCAAAAGATCCTACCAACAGAGATACAGATTCTTTTGAAAGCTCATCTGCTTTCACATTTAGTTCACGGAGAATGTGGCTGAAGGAGAGCCATTCAAAGGATTGGAATGTCAATTTTGTATCTCTCATCAGTGGAGCCAATCTAACATCCTCCACATAATTTTTCAGACAAGCCGAGTCTATGACCAACTTCTAATCTCCCATTTCCTATAGCTTCTTGACATCCTTCTTGATAACAATTTTCAACAAGGTCCATAATGCAATAAATTTTGCTCTATTATTAGTGCCTACACTAGGAGCATATCTAATATGAAGATAGTGATTTTGTTTTAAAAATAGAACCACTCCAACACCACAAATAGTAGGGTTCACATGGCAAGCTCCATCAAAAAATCCCCATGACACCTCATAATCTAATTCAAGCATTACTAGATTCCTAGGATTTTTTGTCTTCAATTCGACTTTGAAGTTGTTTGCCATATTTAAGGTGATACCARTTGTTATTTYTGAGGGRTGTCATTGTCCCTAAAAAAACTTAAGTTKTGGKCCCACCACAGATTTGTAACCARCATTCTYGACATGCCTTTGTGTCGACGAACARATTTACCGAACATCCAATMTTCGAAACAATCTTCTAAGTTGGTTTTGTTCCAAACCACCTTCGRCTTCAGCTTGTCCTGAATTATCTTCATTACTTAGACTACATATGGACAATCAATGAAAATRTGAGAAATATATTCCTCGTGAGATTTACACAAAGAGTAATGACAGGGTGCACACCATCCTTGTTTCATTATGTTAACCCATGTAAGCAATTTATTATTTAAAGCCAACTAGAGGGMAATTTTGCATTTCAATAGGGTGTTAATTTTTCAGATTAGGCTYCRCCACCATTTCCTATCRCCTTCAAACTGGGATTCACAACTAGMTTTGTATACAAACTTAGTTGTGAACTCCCCCATTTTTGGATTCTTTTACCAACAAAGTGATTATGGAATGTCCTTTTCAAGATAAATGAAATTGGMAATTATGAGTCTGACATAAAGGTTCCATTCTATGGCAACGTCTCCTTCTTGTTGAGATTTGGGTACCTTGGAAAGTGGTCCCCRTGTGTTTATGAGTCTCTAAACACAAAGGGCGAGATTATTACCCTTGTGCTTTACTTTATGATTCTAATTTCCCTTTGACTTAGGAGATTTAAGTCAAAAGTGAAATATGTCACTTATGTCATTAAAGTGACAATTAATTCACAAAGTGGGTGAATTAATAGACATAAAGCAAAGTATGGAAAGTGGGTTTCCAAAGTGAGATTTAGGGATTGAATCTCACCCATTGATTAGACTTGGCTAGATTGGATTTAGGCCATTGATCTTTTAGGGTTTGGCCAAACGAGGCTAAAGGAGGGTATATTGCATTTTTGAGACTCATTCTTCACTTGTGAGAAGAGGAGATGAGAAGGAGAGCTTGGGCGCAAATATTGAGTAGAGGAGGGCGCACTTGCATGAGGGTTTGAGAAGGAAGCTTGGCTTGAGTTTAGGGAGCTTGGAGAAGTCTTCCATGGAGGCTTTTCTACTATCTTAGAGGAGGGTGCATTTACTAGTGGAGAGGGGCACAACCTTGAGAGTAGGGGCGTACATCTAGTAGAGGAGTCTTTACCCATTGCTTGGAGGTGCACTCATTTTGTTGTGGCTTCATCCAGAGCTATGGACAGAGCCATTGTGAGTGAGGGAGGATGTGTTTAGGATGAGGGCACATTCTATGGAGGAGGGCGCATTTGCTTGAGGAGGGGCACATTCTTGAAGGAAAGACACATCAAGCAAAGAGGGAGTGCTCACTTAGGTGGGTTCTACCTTGTTGAGAGAAGGCACACTTCATGGGTGATTAAGGGCACTTAGCAAGGGAGAAACCATCTCCTTGTTGAGTTTTGCATGACGAGGGGGCACACTTGAGGAGAGGGGCACACCATCATCTTTGAGGAGGCTTTCTTGAGAGGAGGAGGCTACTACAAAGGCAAAGACAAAGGCAAGGCAAGTTCATAGGGCAAGCAAGACCAAAGGCAAGGCAAACACATCAAGATAAAGACAAAGCAAGCAAATGGAAGAAAGGCTCACCAAGGCAAGGGGTGCCTTACTTCACAAGGCTTGTGGGGAGGTCTTCAAGGGACTCTAAGGCATCTGAGAGTGGTTTCTATTGTACCAGGTTCACTTGTATATGTTTCCTGTGTTGTACATTTTTCTTTGTGGCCTTCTATGTATATCTCCTCCAAATTGGTTTTCCCCATTGGGGGGTTTTTCCAGGGTCATGTTGACCAAAAAAATATGTGTCAATTTCGTTCATGCTTAGAAGTGTAGATCAACATTTTAAAGTTAAAGATCTAGAGGTAGTGTTATTTGTTTTGATGTATATTGCATGTGATAACATTGAGTAAAGAAAACACTTGCAAGGGCACCTCAAAAGGACACTTAACCATTAAAATATTGAGCTGAAAGTTGGTGACTGTTTGCTGTCCTAAAATAACAGCAAAGGACAACCATAGAATTGAAACTTAGATCCATACTAAGGTCAAAGACAAACCTTAGTTGGCAGCCTCATAGGACCTCAAAAACTCTACACTTCCAACCCCAAAGAATCATTAAATTTCCAACCAACCCTCCCTCTAGACTGAGGCAAAAGTGCCTTGGCGTCATTCAGAGTGTAGGCATTTTGAGCCCTCAAGGACTGAATTTGAGGATCAGAGCATTGAAAATAATTGCCCACCCCTAGCTAGGGGTCCTCTTCGAGAAAAAAGTTCCTCTCGTTATTGATTTTCCAGACCGACCATTCTCCTACCAGAGGGAACGTCGAAATTAAAGCCTTCCATACTATGGATCCTTTGGAGTATTTCCTTGGAAATCTAAACTGTTCTTCAATAGTCATGTTAGAGAAATATTTATAATGCATAACTCGAACCAAGAGAGAGTTACCTTGCGTTAGTCTCCAAAGGTTGCGTCCTGTTAAGGCCTGAGCGAACATGTATATGTTCTTAATCCCCTAGCCTCCTAAGTCCTTGGGAGTCATTGTAGCAGATGTAATGTTCCCAACCAATATTGCTTGGAACATTGAGGTTTTTATGTGTTTTCCAGTTGTGGTATTTTGTCAAAGAGTTAGCAGATTTTGTCCTCTAGAATTGCGCTTGGGTTCATGATGATATGTTTTATTGTGTTTGCAGAAGTAAATGATAGATATATGAAAACAAAAGATACACAACAAGGTACAACACAATAGATAGCCACAAATACCTCAAATATGATTTTATTTATAATCATAACTGACCTCATACAAAATGGAGCAGATCTGGAATACATATAAGAAAATAGAGTGTGTGGCTAATGATGCCTCTAAGATACAAGATAAAGATGAAGATATAGACTTCCAAAATCCTATCCAAGTTGAATACCAAGTAACATCGAAGTCCAACTGTTAGCCTATGTTGTAGGTGATGCCCTCTATGGCTCAATGCACACTTCTTAGTTGGAATAGACCAAGGAAAGTATGGCCTCCTCTCCGAGGGCCTCAAACCTTTGCAAAACTCTGTGAGCAGATGGATCTATTGATGGAAAGAAGATATGAGTAGTCTTTGAGCTGTAGCTCAACTGGAAGACCTCCCAACAACAATATCTCTAAGACAGATGAGCCCTCACTACCTGAAGCAAGCCATTAATTCGACCTCCTTGAAGATGGCCTCCAAACCCTTTGAAAATGATGCCAAATTATAGATCAGGAGATAGGAAAACCTCATGTTGATTCTCGTAGCTATTGGGTGAGATCTCACCCTCCAAAACACTGGATCTTCTATGCACAATGCGCCTTCCTAAAGAGAAACACTCCCTCTTGACAGATGGGATGAATGGGTTGAAGCATCCACTCCAATATTGATGCAAAGAGGTTCCCTGGGATAACTAATACCTTTGAAGAGAGATCTCTTAGATATGAAGTCTACAAACCTCCACAAACTCCTCAATTAAGAAAGTGCACCCTAGCTCTGCAGAAATACACCAGAAATGCACCCTGCTTCCTCAACTTCCCCTGCAACTGAATGGTAACTGATGTAGAATGGTGAGGGAGGAATGTTTCACCTCTGTGACCAAGCTTGGACGAGGTTGGGTGGGATCTTTCGCCACCGAGCTGATCTCTAGGGTTTGTTCAGTCAAAACCCTCAAAACCCCCAAGTGCACGGACTCTCTAGCAAGAAGCCAGACATCAAAATGATAATCAACATAGTGAGAGAATAGAGGCCCCTATCTCTCTTTTATCCCACATGTTCACCTTTTCCCTCCAAGTGACTTTTACTTTATTTTTATTATTCTTTAATTAAATAACTTTATTAATTAATTGGTGTTTTTTCCTCTAAAAAGTGATTTATTCATCCCTATGGCTTCTCTGGCCACTGAAAGTCACTTCTCATCATCTAATATTGTAGTGCTCTTCCTCTCGATTTCTATGAGCTATTACACTAAGAGTTTTCTCCAAGTATTATGCCCAAAATGACCTTCTTAGTGAAATTAATTAAAATATGACTCATAATAACTCAAAATTACGGAAATTGTCGGAATGCAACGGAACCAAAGCCAAGCTGTGCAGAATGGATCCTGATGATGAAATATGATGAACGATGCAATTTGGGCCCAATAAAACCCCTCAATATCTTATGGAATCTTTGTCACCCCCATTTGGCTACTTTGGTAGGCATAACACTCTGTAATATAATAATGTCCAAAAATGGGGACATTATAGTCCTCCCTGCTAGAATATTGCTTGTCCTCAAAAAATAATTGAATCAATCTATATGTGATACCAGGATCCCATATCCACCTGTGTGATCTGTAGTAATCTCCCCTCAAGATGTGGCCCCTCCAAGTGCTCATCACGCATGACACCCAAATGCTCCTGATGAGTAGAATGATCATGTGCAATAGATCCTTGGTCAACTCCTGATCTAGGTGGATATTTGTGGCCACCCGCCTATTCCACTTGGACCCCCACCATTTTTTCTTTCAGTTTTTCAGTTTCCTTTGATTGTAGCACAATTTACTATTTTTGGCAATTTTTCGAGTCGTGAACTTCCGGAGCCGTTTTGAGGCCCTAAACGACGTTTTTTGGGCATCAATCGGTCGACGAATGTTTGTCTATTTTGGACTATGATATTTGATATCATTAGTTGTAGTCCTCGGATAGATCTTTCTAATGATGTATCATATGTGTCAAACAAAGATAGTATGCAATAGCTACAACCCCGGGAAATTGATGTACCAATTTACCCCGACGAGGCCCATATTCTTGCGTTTCATCTCCTGGGGTTAGGTTTTTGGATGTTTAGGGTTTCCATTGTTTCTCAATAACATATAGGACTTTGAGCCTCATTGTAATAGAGATTTCATAGGCCTGTAGCCACCACATCTCTTCTCAGAGATAAGCTACCAACACCCTAACTAGTTTATTTCTATTCTGTCTGTAAACAAATTTTAGTTCTTTGATATTAATGAAATGAAGTGTTATTTCCGCTGCATCTTTATATTCATGGTTATTTGTGTATTATGTTGCGTTCTCGCATAAATTCGGATCAGTGGTATCATAACGGTCTGCTCTTTCTCGATCCTTCTTTGCATGTCCCCAACGAGGTCAGGGTATAAGGAGTTAGGGCTCGATCTAGTTGAACCTTTGCAAGACCAGCCTCGCAAACCCTGACGACCACCCATGGGGGACGAAAAGAAAGACGAGGGAGCAGGAGATCCTATCAAAATATTGCTCGAGGAGGCCCTTGAAAAACAAAGGAACGCGATGATGGATAACTTCGCTTAGATCCTTCAACGATTGCCCACTGGCGGCACATCTACATCCAACAACCACTCTGGAGGTGCAACCCCTTTTAAGGTACAAGTAAACTTTGACACTCTCATATTTGATGGAAAAATAGATGCAGATGCCACAAATAGATGGTTGAATCTATTAAAAGGATATTTCTCGGTTCATGACTTTTTCGACTAGGAGAAGATTATTTTTTCACTGCTCAAAGTTGCCCCCCATGTCTAGGACTTGTGGGAAACCTACTGTGAGAAAAAGAACGAGGAGGAACCCTCTCTGTTCTTGGCCATACCGACTTGAAATTCTTTTCGAGATGCCATCAAGGAACAATATTATCCCGTGGGGAGCTATGAGGACAAGTACATACAATGGACTACACTGCGACAACAAAGGGATCAAGATGTGCATGAGCCGACGAGTCTGTTCCATACCTTGCACACAAAGTTGGTTATCAAAGATTTGGAGAAACATTTGGTGTTGAAGTATCGCAGTTGTCTACACATATACATTTAGGAGGAAATGGAGTTCCTCGACATTTCCTCGCTTGGTACAACATACTAGTATGCTGCCAAGATTGAGCATAAATTCAAATAGAAGAAGCGATACTTTAGATCTGCAAATCAAAATCAAGCGAAAGGTGCCCCCAAACCGCAGAACAAAGGACAAAGCCAAGGCATGGCAACTCAAGACAACCTACCAAATCTGCAAGCAAAGAACAACACTGCGAAGCCAAAGAAGGACACAGGAAAGTGGTGTGAGTTCCATAAGAGCTCCACTCACAACATAAGTGAGTGTCGGGGCAATAGTCACCGGTGGCTGAGATGAGGGCTTCTGAATCAGATTCATGCTCCGACATTGAATTAGAACTCGAGAAGGAGAATGACAGTGGGAAGCAGATTATCGATGCGGAGCCCAATGCCACCATTGCCACCACGAAGATCCAAAAGGAAGAACCAAAAGATCCAGAGGAGGAGGAGCTTATCTTCCACTCCCATATGTGGGTAAAGGGTTCCCCGCTACAGTTCATTGACGACAGTGGGAGCCAAAAGAACCTCACTTTAGTAGAGTTCGTGAAGCGGTTGGGCTTGCCGACCACAACACACCCATAGTCGTACACCATCGGGTGGCTTCACCAAGGACGGGATCTCCACGTCAACCAACAATGCCACCTTCCCTACAGCATCAAGCCCTTCACCGATGAGGTATTATGTGACATTGCTCCTCGTAATGTTTGTGATGTATTATTAGGCCAACCATACTTGTGGAAGCAACGTGCTGTGTATGAGTCTCAGCGTCACGTTGTTATTGTTACCTTGGAAAATAAGTTGTACAGGATACCAGAGGTACCACCACTTGTCGCTATCTCTTTGGTTACTCCAAAAAAATGTAGTAAGATCATTTCCAAAACCAGGAAAATTTGTTTTCCTGATGATCTGCCCTTAGGGAAAGAAGAAGACTATGGCCACAACCTCTAGACAAGGCTCCTCCACACGACAACAACAAATGGACAAGGTCGTGGAGGAGTACCGGGGCATCTTCACCTGACCCGCAGGGGTGCCTCTACACTGTCAGGTCAAGCACCCCATCGATCTGACCCTAGGTGCGTCGCTGCCCAATGGACCGATCTATCGACACTCTGTTATGGAGAATGATGAAATCAAGAGGCAGATTCAGGGGTTGCTGCAGAAAGGTCACATCCAACCAAGTTCATCACCCTGTGGGAGCCCGATCATGTTGATGCAGAAGAAGGATGGGACTTGAAGACTTTGTATTGACTATCGGGCGTTGAACAAGATCAATGTCTGGAATAGGTACTCGATCCCACAGATTGATGACCTTCTGGACCAACTAAAAGGGGCGAAATATTTCAGCAAGATTGACTTGAAGTCTGGGTATCACCAGGTACCAATCGAACCATCCGATGTGTGAAAGATTGCCTTCAAAGCCAAGGAGGGCCTTTTTGAATGGTTGGTCATGCCTTTCGGGTTAACGAATGCTCCCACAACCTTCATGAGACTGATGGACGACATATTGCAACCATTCACCAACTCATTTGTAATAATGTACTTGGATGACATCCTAATCTTCATCTAGACTTGAGAAGAGCATCTCCACCACATCCGACAGGTCCTGCAAACACTGCAGAAACACAAGTTGTGTGCCAATTTGGAGAAGTGAACTTTTGGCATGACCCAGGTTAAGTATCTGGGATACATTATTGATGAGCATGGGGTGCATGTGGATCCAACCAAGATCCAAGTCATCCGGGATTGGCCAGCCCCGACCACTCTAATAGAGCTTCACAACTTTCTCGGTCTTGCTAATTTATACCGTAGGTTCGTGTTGGGATTCTCTCATATCACTTGGCCCTTGAGTCAAGTCACCAAGGGAGCAGCGAAAGCAAAATTCTTTTGGTCGGAATCTCAACATAAGGCGTTCGTAGAATTGAAACATCGCCTATGTTGTGCCCCACTGCTCACATTACCATACTTGCAACAACCATTTGAGATCAAGACAGATGCCTCTAACTATGCTATTGGGGAAGTTCTTACTCAACAGGGGCATCGAGTGGCATATCACATTGCGACACTGTCCGACAGAGTTCGAAAGTATCCCACTTATGACAAAGAAATGTATTCCATTGTGCAGGCTTGCCGACAATGGAAGCATTACATTTTGGGGAAGGAAACGATCATCCACATAGACCACCAACCCCTGCAGTTCATACAGACATAAGGGAAGTTGCAGAACGATCACCATAAGAAGTGGTCCACATATCTGCAATAGTTTCATTTGAACATCAAGGACAAGAAGGGCAACACCAATAATGTTGCAGACTACCTCAGGCGACCACCGATCGTGGCGATAATCACCGTGTTGAACTCTTGTGGGCACGAGACTTCTGATTGGCCGCTTCTCTACAATGGCGATCCATATTTCGACCACACATACAAGACACTCTTGGAGGGTAACCAAGTTCCAAATTTTCACCTCGAGGATGCACTACTATGTCACCTGGGACACCTTTGTGTTCCTTCAAGTGAGCGTGCCAATATGAATTGGGAAGCGCACTATAGTCGGGATACCGGGCATTTCGGGGTCGAGAAAATAGTGGCAGTATTGCAGAAGTATTTCTATTGGCCAAACCTTCGACATGATGTCGGGAAGTACATCAAATCCTACACTTCCTACACCATTGCCAAACCGACCATTAAGAAGCAAGGCCTCTATACTTCATTGCCTACCCTTAGTCGACCTTGGGAATCCATCTCCATGGATTACATGTCGGGCCTTCCTTCTACTAAGCATGGCAACAACTGTGTTTTCATGGTCGTCGACAGATTCTTGAAGATGGCCATTAAGAAGAATATCATAGCAGAAGCCACTGCTAAACTCTTCTTTGAACGAGTGTGGGTACACTTTGGGATCCCCAGTCTATCATCTCCGATCAGAACAACAGGTTCCTCAGTACATTTTGGTCCAACCTCTGGTCAATGTTGGACACCAAGCTCACTAAGTCCACAACTTTCCATCCCCAAATTGATGGCCAGAGAGAGGTCGTCAACAGGATGATCGTACACATTTTGCGCATGTACAACTCAAAGCATCCACGCACATGGGATGAGAGCCTCCCTTATGTACAACATAGCTATAACCAGGCCCTCCACAGTTCAACCGACCACATCCCATTTCAGGTGGGCTTGGGATTCCAGCCACTATGTCCCATTGACGTAGCCATACCATTTGCAGCTACTTAGGCTATTTCGGCTCATGTCCAGTTTGAAGCTATCAAGGCGAACAACTTCATTGAGCGCATTCAACACATTCTCCAACTGGTTCATGACATATTGGACAAAGCCAATGCTAAGTACAAGCAATGACATGATCAACATCGGGTGCAACACAACTTCCAACTGGGCGACAAAGTGTGGATACATTTGTAGAAGGAGTGCCTTGCTGGACCCCACCACAAGCTTCACCCACTCCGATATGGGCCATACACCATAACCAAGGTTGTAGGAGACAGTGCCTTCAAGCTCAGTATCCCACCATTCCTTGGTCTGCACCTAATGTTCAATGTGGACCACCTTCAGCCTTACTTTCCACCTCTACTGGACACATTCGACATAGCAGAACAACTCACACCAACAAAGTTAAACCCAAACTACATGGAACAAGCCACAACTGATCGGATTATGGACACATAGATCAAGAAAACCCACTAGCAGATGATCCAGCTATATCGAGTTGTCAAAGCAGGCCAACTCCTTCACCAGGGCAAGTGGCTCACCAGGGACCAAGTTCAGTAGAAGTTTCCTCATCTCATGGAGGAACTCAATGCAATGGGGACCATTGCTTCCTAAGGGGGGAGGAATGATTCAGGTGGATATTGGTGGCCACCCACCTATTCCACTTGGACTCCCACCATTGTTTCTTTCAGTTTTCTAGTTTCCTTAATTGTAGCACAATTTACTATTTTTGGCAGTTTTTCGGGTCCTGAACTTCCGGAGCTGTTTTGAGGCCCTAAACGATGTTTTTTGGGCATCAACCGATTGACAAATATTAATCCGTTGTAGACTATGATATTCACAGTCAGCAGTTGTATTCCTAGGATAGATCTTTCTAACGATGTATCATATGTGTCAAACATAGATAGTATGCAAAAGTTACGATGACATACCCCCCCACTTTACCCCTAAAAGTAAACCCTTTAGGGTATAAATCAGTAAGAGCTTTATAGTGTTAATAAGACATGCTAAAGCCAGAAGTCCCATCAAGTCCCATCAAGTCAGGTGTTCCCAAGTCCTTTCAAGTCAGGTGTCCCATCAAGTTTGGAGTCCCTTCAAGTCAAGTCAGGAGGTGTCAAGCCAGGAGTCAAGTCTTGGTGCCACATCAAGTCAGGAGTCAGAAGTCATTTCTTGGTGCCACATCAAGTCAGGAGTCAGAAGTCATTTCTTGGTGCCACATCAAGTCAGGAGTCAAGTCTTGGTGCCACATCAAGTCAGGAGTCAGGAGTCAAGTCTTGGTGCCACATCAAGTTAGGAGTCCCTTCAAGTCTTGGGGGCCCCATCAAGTCAAGTGTGCACTCCCCAGCCATACTACTACTACTAAGTAGGTGGATACTTGTCCAATAGTGTTCCTCACACAATTTACTTCCATTTCCCCGTGTATGTTGACCCAGTATCACTATCACTAGACCCATCAGCAGAGGCTTCAGTAGCAAAGGTAAAGGTTGCATAGCCTATTATTTCATTTCGAGAAACACAAGAACCTGGGGCAGTTGACCGAGGAGTGAAAGCAGCAGATGATCCCTATTCAATAGAGGCAGAGGTGAGAGCATCGCATGATGTACCAATTTACCCCGACGGGGCCCATATTCTGGTGTTTCATCTCCTAGGGTTAGGTTTTTGGATGTTTAGGGTTTCCATTGTTTCTCAATAAAATATAGGCCTTC
>JZKD02S1619207.1:83894-100276 GCA_000966675.3 Picea glauca
TTTTTTTTATGCAAGGCTATAAATTGATCAAACATACACAAGACACACAATTTATATGCCTTTAATGTTGATTTGCTCAGATACACTTTTGTTGTCTTAAATGTTATCAATAACAATATTAATACAAAGGCATCTAAATCACATATGGACATGTTTGATCCTTGACATTGCACTAAATTTTATTGTTGTCCTTAATCATAATTATTATGTGATCTCTTTATGTGGATGACATATAAATGATAACTAAGACTCTAATCCTTAATGATAATATAATGGACATGGTGAATGAATGACATAATCGTTTGAAATCTTATGGTTACATCTCATGTCTTGTGGCACGATTTTATGCCATTGATATATATGTGAATGAAACATCTTAGACATTTCATAATCCCGTGGTTGATGAAATTGAGCAAGTTCATTTCTATTTATTTTCCAAGCATAACCACACAAGCACTTCATCCCATTTGTATATCACTAAAGGCTCGTTAATCTAGCAAACAACTTGCATTTTTTTAACTTATCTTTAATCATTAAAAGTAAGTTGGCAATGATGCTAGTCAATCTAGTCTAAGTAACTCTCCATTGCTACAACTGATTGGGCTAGATAGACCATAGGGATTTCCCCCTAGGCTAGGGTAGCTTAGTTTCTTTAGTCTGAAGTGTGAGGCAAAGCTATTGAGGTGATAGTGGGTAGCTCACTTGTAGTGCCTCTAGGCTCTCTCATTGAGGTTAGGACTTTTCCTCCTGGGGTAGAGTTTAAGTGGTAACAATCCTCAAGTGTTTTTTCAATTTTTTGAACAATCCACCAAAGACATGTTGCCAATTGGGAGGCCATATGTCATAGGGTCAAATATAATGGAGTCATTCAAGGTTACCAATTGCTATTATGGATGGTAGAGCTGCTCTCCATTTGAATGATATAAGAAAGAAGGGGGGGTGATTAAAATGGTTAAAAAACATTAACATAGGTGAGGTTACCTAGTCGATACCTCATGTTTTCAATGTGGAGGTTCAAATCCCATGAAGAGTTGGTGATAAAATGGTTATATTGTGTTAATGTAGACATGAGTTCTATAAATTTTCACATACAAAGAAAAACATTTACATACACAAAGAAAGATTTAGATGGTTAAGGATGCATATTAATTTATGGAGATTATCTTATGATGAAGCTAGAAAGTTTTCGTTTTGTGTAGAAGTGGTGCAAGGTTCAAATCTCTCCTCCTATTTTAAAATGATAACCTTTTTTTTGAAGGAAAACAATCCATAATTTTATTTATATAAAACAAGATTACATTGTCATATGCCTCAAGACATTCAAATATGTGCTCTATAGCCTGATTGAGCAAAACAACTTTGCATACATGCCTTACATATCATGGAGTTAATTCAAAAAAGAAAAAAAACCATTTCTTGACTTAAAATGACATATATCACAACTTTCAAAAGCAAGTTCTGAAAGTTGTCGACTATCACAAAACATGTGAGTTGTATTAACAAAAGAGAGAGAGAGAGAGAGAGTGTTCGTGGCTTTAAAAAACAAAAATACATCCCTATGTTGAATTTTTATATGAGATGATATGTGAGATTGATCGATTATTACAACGATGAATGTGCCATATATAAAGAACATATGGTGATCATCCATGAAAGGATGCGTCCCTTGGATAATAAACAACTACTTATTTATTATATATATTTAATATACCTTATATTATAAATATAATAATTATATTATTGATTATTAATCTAGGAGAATGTCTTCCCGATGTTTCCCAAACATCAACACTCCTTCTCGGCGAGGGAGACATTCGACATCATGCCAAGATTGCCTATGAAGTATACAAACTTTGCCCTAGACTCATAACACTTGTCTGTCAGTCATGGGAGATGCCTCTCTCCTACATGAACCAAGGGGAAACTTCCTCTGAGCCAACTAACTCTCTTTGAGATTAGGCTCACTCTGGGTCCTCATGTGATAGCATATAACATCTCGAATCTTTACCAATCTTAGTCAAATTAACATGAATAAGGACAAAGACCTCACCACAAGTACACCTTTGGGAGTGAATGTCGGTATGATGTTATCTAACACATGGAAAGCACCTCAAGCACTTTGAGTCCATATCACTCCTTGTTGTTACAGGTGACTCCTCCTGTAGACAAGTGGATTCCCTCTTGGGCTTTAGACTCCTAAGACCAAGACAGAAAGGGTGCTAACATTGGTCATTGCCATCCTTTTAGATCTAGCTAAACTAATGTATGAAGAGGAAGAAAAAAAGTGTACCTTTTTAACGACGTTTGTCCTCGCACAGTCCGAGTTGAGCTTTGATCCTAAGCTCCTCGATAAGTCCTGTAAAACAAACCAAGACACAACAAGCTTCCTATTCCACTAAGATTAGCTTAAAACCAGATCTATCTACTAGAGACAAGTTCATGTGGAACAAACACAACCTTGAAAGAAACAGGCCAAGCATATATGTATATTAATGAGAACAATGAATAATACTTACAGACCTTTGATGAAGGTGCAACAGCCTCTTCCATCTCTCTTTGTCCAACCTTTTGCTCAAGTAATCCACACACACAAACTGATTATGCTTCAATGATATCTCCCTTATGAGATCATAAGTTTGATGCTTTCAATGTCCTCCAATTGTACCTTTCACCATGAGAAGGCCTCCTTATATAGGCTTGGAGAGGCCTAACCACTTAAGAGATTCTTGGGATAGGTTGAGGATTCTTCTCCTTCAGTTGTGGATCTTCCCTAAGATCATGCCTTGACCTCAAATTCGAATCCAACCAACTTCAGAGATTGAGGGGATTCTTCCCTGATTTATCTCAACAAACCAAAATTCACTTAGAAAGGGTAGTGCTCCCTCAAAATGGGGCACAGAGCGTTGCAACGCTCCCCCAGAAGAGGGTACATAGCGTCGGCGCTCCTTGACAGTGTATAGGGGAGCACTGCCTTCCAAAAATGGTTTTTTAGTAGTTTCTTCCATGGCAAAAGGCTTGTACTCTCTGTCAAATGATTTCTCCTCTTCAAAACCAGTCTTTGAGGTGTCTTAGGTGTCCTTATGATGTCCTTAGAAACATGACATATGCAAGATGACAGTATGATGTTTATGACACTTGCAACACTTGTGACCAATATGCGACACTTGCGACATTTGTAATGACGACACTAAGCCATCATTGTAATGAGTGATTTTGATGTGTAACAGATTGCCCCCCAAAGTGCGAAGTTAGAAGACAAGAGCTGGTGACTGAAGTACTTTGTAGATTTTTTCGAGCAAGGGTATGGAATCAGAGAACCTGGAAAAAGCTGCACACAACCATCAAACAAATATTATGACATGTTTCAAACCCAAGGCAGGCATACCTATGCTTGAGTGATAAAGACTTTCAAGGTATGGCTGCCATAAAATACACTACGAATCCATAATTATATTATCAAAAAGGTATAGCCATTGAAGATACAATGTGGATCTATACTCCTATGAATTGAACTGATCATAGCCACGAAGAATACACAATGGATCTACGAGAAGACAAGACATAGCCACGACCAATACAAAGTGGATTTATGTGACAGTATATGTGTCAATGTTCAAAGAAACTTCGTCGCAACTTGGGCAAAGTACATATAAGAGTGATGACTCAACCCAAGGTCTTCTTACCGATCCTGGTGTAGTACGAATCTAACCATGTGAATAAATGTCCTGATCTCGAACATGGCAGAAACCACTTGATTATCGGTCAATGAGGTGAACCGTTAACAAGTGTGAGGGAAATCACCATTGATGTCAATGATTCCTAAGGTACTCTAATACATTCCAACGAATGTGAATGGATGAGATGGAGTCGAACATCCGTGGAATCATCCGATTAGAGGTCAATGATGTAAACCTATTTTCAGACACGAGGAGGCCTGCCATTGAGGCATGCAGGTCCCAAGGTACTAACTGGTTTCTAGGTCTAGTTCCTGGATAATGTGTTGAAGTCGACAGGAATAGACTTGTCAGAGGAGGGCCTTGATGTATCCCCCATCAACGACACGAAACAGACACAGAGATGTAATTTGGTGAATCAAGTGAACATGGACTGACACGGGTGTTGAAACAGGATATTTGTGATGGTTGACTCTTGAGGCAGATACTTCCCTTGAACACCGAGGCACGACAGCAGAAACTTTACATGGACCAGAACTTTGATGATGCAGTGGATACTGTGACTTTCGTCGGGTGACCCAAAGGAGTAAAGAAACTAAGAGGAATGGTTCAGTGCAGAGGTTCAACGAATCAAAATGTGTGCAAAGACAAAGTGTTGTGTTCAAGGGCGACTGTAAGGGTTACTAGTAATGTTCTCAAAAAACTTCTTGGCTTGCTTCTTTCAATTTTTCCCCCATCCAGATAGACGAGTACCTCTTTTTAGTTTAACAAGCTCGAGGAGAGTAACACATACTCGATATAACTCACCTTCGGTAAGTCCCTCTTCCTTTATTTAACGAACTGGAAGAAGTAAGGGTTCAGTCCCATATGGGCCCTTCAATGTATGATTGTTTAACGAGTCCAAAGAAGGTAAACTCGATGATTTTTCATGTTTAGAGAGTCTGAAAAGAACTTAAAGATGACTCTGATGTAGTCCTTTTTTGTAATATTAGTCTTGTGAGGCCGAAAAGGAGATAAATTATCATTCAAAAGACGCCCTTTCAAACCTTTTAACGAGTGGGAAAGGAAGCAAGATCACTCGACAATCTTTTCATGTTTAGAGAGTCTGAAAAGAGCTTAAAGGAGACTCCAGGGAGTTCCTTTTTCGTGTAACCTTTACGAGTCTGAAAAAGTGACAAAAGTATACTCGGTTACATTCTCATGTATTTTCGAGCATGAGAAAGAACAAATACTAAGCTTGATACTCTGCCCCCAGCTTGAAAAGCTAGTGGCATAAATCCAGAATGATGATCAAAGGCTGGAGACATGCCCCCCCAAACTTCAATTCATTCACCAACTTTGAGGTTGTCACCAATTTATGTACTAGATGGAGAAAAAGGATAAGGGTGGATGAAATGAAGGTTCAAATACGAGACCTAACGAAAGACTTGACTTAACATCTATAAGATCTAGCTAAAGGCTCGACTCAACGAGAGAGGTGATTGTTTCATTTTTTAACGAGCTTGACATAGGAAAAATAACTATGCTCAAGGCTCCAGGTTCAATCCCTAGATTTATGTTTCATTTTTTAATGAGCTTGCTACAGAGAAGAAAACTATGCTCGTGCTTTTGTTTCATTTTTTAACGAGCTTGCCACAAAGAAGAAAACTATGCTCGTGACCTTTGTTTGATCATGGCTTTCAAGAGGATAATGCTCTGGAAGGACACCATGTCAAGGGAAAAAACTCGGTCATGGCCTCCAAGAGATCTTCATTGGATGGAAGAACAATGCTCCGGAAGGAACACATGTCGAGGGTCTTGATACGGATGAGGAAACCATGCTCGAATAGCCTTACCAAAGAAATCACCATGTCAACTACCGGATCCAAGTCATCTTCATCGACAGCTAAAGACATGGGAGATAACGCCACATAATTGACCTGTGGTAGGGGTGACACCGATTGCTGATAAGACCCATTTAAGGAGGTTATTGGGTTGGTAATCAAGTCAGAACTAATGCATGAAAGTTGATCAATAGCCACAATTCTTCCTTTGTGAGGGAAAGATATCACATGAAAAAGAGTGGACACAATAGCTTTCATGGCATAGATATAATCTCGCCCAAGGCGTAAATCGAAATCCAAGGGGTCCTGGACTACCATAACATCAATGAAGACAGTTTTTCGTCCCAAAGTTACGGGAAATAGGGGAAGGATCCCTAAAGGGTAACTAGTTCTTCTGTTAAAAGCGAACAGAGTCTAGGTAACCGACATAAGCTAAGGATAACCCAAAGCTTGCCACGCAATAGAGGACAAATACTAACAGACGAACCTTCATCTATCAGTGTATGAGGAACGTCCTGACCACAAACCTGTACTGGAATCTTGAAAGGAATGTGAGAGAGAAGACAAGGTCCAGTTAGCACACCCCAATCAAAAAGGATAGCCTCATTACGTGGAGGGGGTTTCACAGGAGAAGGAGGAATGCCCCCCGGCATGGTAGATTCTGTGTTAACGAGAAAAATGTGGCCAATATCGGGTTTACTCTCTAGCGAGAGAGTGGGATCAACTGATGATGAGATCAGATCGACCACTTGGGTTTCATTCTCCAAGGGGAGAATGGGGTCGACAGGTGGAAACAGATCGACCGCTTGGGTTACACTCTCTAACGGGAGAGTGGGATTGACCAAAGATGGGATCGAATCAACCACTTTGTAAATTGGTTCAACTGAGGATGTGACCAGATTGACAACATGATCAACCAGACTAACCGATGAAGGGATCGGAGAAATCACTTTGGCACTCGTCAAAGGAGGAGTGAGATTGACCATGTTGGCACTCTTCAGATGAAGGGTGGGACTGACCAATGATGGGACTGGATCAGTCACTTGGGTTTCACTTTTCAGACGAAAAGTGGGGTTGATCGATGACAGAATTGGATCAACTACTTTGGTTAGTGGTTCAATTGAGGATGAAACTAGATTGACCACCTGATCAATCGGACTAACCAGGGATGGAACTGGATTGATCATTCCATTAACTAATGATGGGTTGGGAGAAAGATTACGATAACCAGGTGGAAGTTGAAGCTTTTCCAAAAGAGAAGAAGCCTCGTCCATATGAGGACAAAGGTGAGAGTAATGATCACCTTTGCATAACATGCAAGGAAATTTGACAGATGTCTTCTTCTTACCAACCTTAACATCACTAGTTGATGGGGTGTCGTCAGCATGTCTAGCAGGGGTCAATGACGTGGAGGACCACATTTCTAAGACCTTGGGAATACCAGGGCAATCCCTCAAAAAGTGGTCGCCCTTACAAAGATTGCAAGGGAATTTGGGTTTCGGGTTCTTCACTGTAGTCGTATTGACCTCACCAACACTACCGGTACGATTGACAGTAGTTGGTTGCTTGGATCCAACATCTGATGTAGTTGGAGGCTTAGTCCCTTTCTGATTCTTCTTCTTCTTCTCTTTCTGTTTCTTCTTCTTCTTATCAACCTGGCTACTTGCTTTAGAGCTTTCATTAGGTGAAGAAGAATAAATGGAAGGAGACTTGATGGGTGAAGAAGGAGAAAGGTCGACGTGAGGTTGATGTGTGGGTGGTGTGCTTACATCTAAAGCACTTGCTGCATTCGAGGTTACCGTAGTGGAAAATAACCATACTGGTAACCCAATTGTGAGACCTAGAAGGCTCAAAGTAGCGATGTAAGGATGACCAATGTTTCCGTAAGAAGGAAAAACAAAGGGTTCCCCTGGCAAAGGGGTTCCTTCATTGGTCATTCCGGGAACTGACACAATAAAAATAAAGATCCAACCTAGATTCTGCTAGGGAGAACAAACAACACACGCTAAAAATTTAGTAAGCAAACAAGCAAACAAAACCTTCTCACAATGAGCACACTAGTTGGTGATGAAATCTAACGTCGTGGGAACAAAGTAAGAAGGGGCTGAGATAGAGCGGGTGGAAAAGTTATGTTGATGACTTGCTTAACAGACTTACACCCTGGTGCAAGCTCCCGCACATAATCATGGGTATACCCTCAAAGGAGCCCAAGTGAGTCTGGCCAACGTCGATTCCAGGTACCGTGAAGACTTGCCCCTCCACAATCACCTTGTGTAAAAACTCTAAAAAGATAGGCCACTAAGGTTACCAACTACAACAGTGATGCCTGGGGAAACAATCGACAGTCCGATCCACATGCAAGGGCAGGGTATCTATCCTGAAATCAGCTTGAAAGGCTTCCACTCATCATTGTGGGTATACCTTCAAGCGACCCCCATAATACATGCAATCTCTACACCAAGACCAACAAAGCAGGGTGAGTAACTCTGCTAGTCTCAATGTGACCTCATGTTTGACCCTTGTGTGAGAAGGGCTTCCCAAGACAAAATGTAGCAATTGTATTTCACTGCTCCCTAACACAACATCCTATGTTTGTTTACAGCTTTGGAAAGTTATCTTTCACACCTATTCCAAAGCCCTACAACTAATCTAATGTAGGTTTGCTACCAGAAAAAGTAAAAAATGTCTAATCAATTTTAGTTCAACGCTTGATTTTTAAGGCTGTTGTTACTCAAAAGGAAAATGGCATGGACAATATGGTGTTTTGACAGACTCAAAAGTTATGCAAAGAGATGAATATGCAATCTTTTCATTTCGATAAAAGCTATGCTACGAGAAGGAGAAAACATTCATCATTTCAAATGCACAATGTCCCAAAATGCCAAAAAACATGCAATTCTGCTACTTCAAAATGCAAGCTAGTTTCACGACCCAAAATAAAGAATGCATTTATCTTCTTTGTTTGATTGTGATGTATACAGAAAGTAAATAGAAAACCTTCAATGCTCCACTGCTTTCAATCAGGAGAAAGAGTCCTATGCAGCTGCAAAAGACACGAAGCAAAAGGGATACAAACAAAGCATGCACTCAAGGCAATGAGGTACGAAAGAAAACAAGTAGAAGCTTGTTCTAACAAGCAAGAACACCATCAAGTATTCTACAACCAATCAAACATTCAAGGAACACAACAAATGCAAAGAAGAATCCAAGAAAAGATAGGGAGGAAGACAAATCACTCAAAATTGTCTTGATAAAAAGCAACTGGAAAAGGCAATTTCAAATTTTTGAAAAAGGTTTCAAGCTCCAAGCAAGACAAGAGGGAGTGATAAGCATCAAAAACCATAAAAAACCAAACCAAACAACTTCACAAACCAACCACAGACTCTGGGTAAAGATCATTGCAAAAAAGGCTGCAAAAGACTGAGCAAAAAAGGGCAAAAACTCTCAAAAAAGAGACTAGTGCTCCTTCAGAAGGGTGCACAGAGTGTTGCAACTCTCCCTAAGACACTGTAGGGGAGCGTTAGCGCTATGGTATGGCCTACAGGGGGGTGTTGGTCCTCCCAGAAACTCAGAAAAAGAGCCAAAAACCATGCAAAAACTCACCCAGAATGCATGGAAATTGGTAAAATTGCTAGTGAAGGTAGGAGAAGGTTAATGGATGATAGATAAACAGGAATTGCTTGGGGAAATGACCTCAAAGATCAAATGGAACAATGGCATAAATCTCCGAGTTTCCTTACAACAACTTTCATACCATCAGATAAAGGAGAAAGCAGTAAATCGACTCCAAACCTTGAAAGAAGAAGAGTGATTCAAAGTAAAGAAGAAAGAGATGTCACAAACCCAAACAAAGCATCATGAATTCTTAGAAATCAAGTTGTTGAAGGCCCAAACAAGAATACACTGAGGTGATAAGAACTCTAAGCAGATGAAAATAACAAGAAATGGACTCAGGAATCAACTCCCTACAAGATTTCTAACAGAAAAGGGGCAACACTCCAGTGTCAAGGGCACCAGAGTGTTACAATGCTATGTGTAAACCTAGCAGGGAGCGCCAGCGCTCTGGTAGCAAGGGTAAGGGAGCGCCCAGAAAAATGCCCATAAATCCAAAAACTCAAGCAAACTCAGAAATCCAAAGTGTATGGGATGAAGTGAAGGGTTAATCAACACATCTAAGAATCAAGGACACAATATGAATAAGATAAAAAATGAGCAAAGGCCAAACAAGATCTAGGAAGGAAAAAACTCAAATATTCCTCCCCAGCGGAGTCACCAATTTCTATTACAGGTGAATCCTCCTGCGGACAAGTGGATTCCGTCTTGGGCTCTAGACTCCTAAGACCAAGACAGAAAAGGTGCTAACATTGGTCATTGACATCCTTTTAGATCTAGCTAAACTAATGTATGAAGAGGAAGATGAAAAGTGTACCTTTTTAATGACATTTGTCCTCGCATAGTCTGATTTGAACTTTGATCCTAAGCTCCTTGATAAGTCCTGTAAAACAAACCAAGACACAACAAGCTTCCTATTCCACTAAGATTAGCTTAAAACCAGATCTATCTACTAGAGACAAGTTCATGTGGAACAAACACAACCTTGAAAGAAACAGGCCAAGCATATATGTATATTAATGAGAACAATGAAGAATACTTACAGACCTTTGATGAAGGTGCAACAACCTCTTCCATCTCTCTTTGTCCAACCCTTTGCTCAAGTAATCCACACACACAAACTGATTATGCTTCAATGATATCTCCCGTATGAGATCATAAGTTTGATGCTTTCAATGTCCTCCAATTGTACCTTTCACCATGAGAAGGCCTTCTTATATAGGCTTGGAGAGGCCTAACCACTCAAGAGATTCTTGGGATAGGTTGAGGATTCTTCTCCTTCAGTTGTGGGTCTTCCCTAAGATCATGCCTTGACCTCAGATTCGAATCCAACCAACTTCAGAGATTGAGGGGATTCTTCCCTGATTTATCTCAACAAACCAAAATTCGCTCAGAAAGGGTAGCGCTCCCTCAAAATGGGGCACAGAGCATTGCAACGCTCCCCCATAAGAGGGTACAGAGTGCTGGTGCTCCCTGACAATGTATAGGGGAGCGTTGCCTTCCAAAAATGATTTTTAGTAGTTTCTTCCATGGCAAAAGGCTTGTACTCTCTGTCAGCTGATTTCTCCTCTTCAAAACCAGTCTTTGAGGTGTCTTAGGTGTCCTTATGATATCGTTAGCGACACGACATAGGCAAGATGATAGGATGATGTTTACGACACTTGTGACCAATATGCGACACTTGAGACATTTGTAATGACGACACTAAGCCATCATTGTAATTAATGATTTTGATGTGTAACACTTGTCGTGATCAAGGAGGACTACGCTTGGTCCCATTTACCACAAGTATACCCTTGTGATAAATGTATGCCCAATCTAGGAGAAGGTTCGCCCGATGCTTACTAGGGCCATTAACCACAGGTACACCCTTGTGGATGAATGTCTGCTCGATGTTGAAACATCAAGACTCCCTCTTAACTAGGGAGGTAGTCATAGTGGCAAATTTGACTTGTCGTCTTGGCGCTTCTTGAGAATGTCTACCTGATGCTGCAAACGTCAACAGTCCCTCTCAACGAGGGAAGACATACCTGGCCATCATATCTTCATTAGCAATTCTTCTGTCATAGAAAGGTTGTATCAAATCATCATCAACATCAACAACCTGCCACAACCTAGTCAATATCTTGACACATGGCATATCATTTATATAACATCAAATTTCTCGGCCATACTCCATTTGAGTAATCAGGCATGATGCTGAATAAGTCAGGTGTTGAAACCTGCGCACTCAACTGAGTCTTTCGCAGTTGTCATGCACTCAACGAAGTGTCCCATAACTGCAAGGACCATTCTTCCTAATTATGTCACTATATGTGACATAGGAAGAATGTCAGCCCCAGACCATTTTCCCTAATCAGGTCACCATATGTGCCACAGGGAAAAATGTCATTTCTCTTAGATGCTAAAAACCACGCCATGGGCTACATGGACTATTCTTCTAATCATGCCACTACATGTGCCATAGAAGAATGTCAGTCCCAGACCATTTTCTCTAATCAGGTCACCATATGTGCCATAGAGAAAATGTCAATCCTGTACCAACCTCCCTAATCAGGTCACCATCCGTGCCATAGGGAGCGGGCCATTCATCCTGATCATGTCACCATCTATGCCACAGGAGAATGTCAATCCTGGACCATTTTCCACAGAAAATGTCAGTCCATGATACATCAACAATCTGTCCAACCTGGACCATTCTCCACAGGGAGAATGACAGTCCAACAACACACTCATTATCCATGATGCAAGGATATCAATACAACCTCTCAACCAATGGAGTAATCTCCACAAGCCCCAACTTGTCCTTGAAGTATACAGACTTTCCCTTGGACAAGGGCTCCGTCAGAATATCAACTATTTGATCATAGATGGAGATGTACTGGAGCTTCACTTCTCCCTCCTGGACTTTATCACAAATGTAGTAGTACTTGATCTCAATGTGCTTTGACTTGTCATGGAACACATGGTTCCCTAAAAGCTTTACATAGCTTTGATTATCATTGTATATCACGGTCGAATCCAATGCCTTATCAAATAGTCCAGAAACTAGCTTACAAAGCCATACTGCTTCCACACAAGCATCACAAGCTGCAATATACTCTGCCTCTGCAGTGCTAAGTGCGACAAACTTCTGTTTCCTGCTAGCCCAAGATATCATAACAGAGGCCAAACTGAAACATACACTAGAAATACTCTTTCTGTCACTTGCACTCCTTTCCCAATAATAATCCATATATCCCTGTAGTTGTACATCACTGTTTGAGACCTTTCTTAAACCATAATTTAGCATGCCACACAAATATATTAAAATGTGCTTTGCGACTATCCAATGCTCATGTCTTGATTCCACCTGGAACTGGCTCAACGTGTTCACAACGAAGCAAATGCCTGGCCTGGTATTAACCAAATACATCAATGAGCCAATCAACTGCCGGTATGTGGAGGGGTCTACTAGATCATAATCAAAGTCTCTCAACTTCTTCAGGTTTGTCACCATGGGAGTGGCCATGGATTTGCAATCAATCGTCCCAAACTTCCAAAGGATATTCACAACATACTTCCCTTGACCTAGGAAGATTTCACCAGGCTTTTGACATACTTCTAGTCTCAAATAATAATTAAACCAAGATCCTTCATTTTGAACTCAGAGGTCAATTCCCTTTTACATTGATTAATGAGATTCTTTGCCCTTGGCGAGTGGAGTAGATGTTTCCTCATAGTCCACTCCCTCTTTCTGGGAGAACCCTTTTGCCACAAACCATGAAGGTTCTTGAATCTCATGATTCTGCACAATAATGTGAATTGTTCTTCTTGAAATCCTTCAAAAACATAAACTTCTATGCGTTAGTTGCATGTGCGACAATCTACTTTCTTCATTGTCCCTGTTAGGTCCTTCCCACGGTTTCCTTGTGATTCATGAGTGTCCTTTATACACATCGACCGATATTTTTCCTATTCACATAATCTATTTATCAACGCAATGATTCTCTGTATAAGTTAACTCGTCAAGTGTCAGCCTGTCTAGCTGTCTCAGTTTGTGGTAGGCGGCAACAGATTCATTGAAAGTCGGGTGACTAATATAAGCATATTTCTCTGTCTGTGTGTGCCTGCGAACACAGAGCAATTAATTTTATTTAAACAAGAATTAATGAGGTTTTTGACGATAGGTTGTTCATCATCAATGCCTCTATGTCTTCAAGAAGACCAAGGCTTTCTCAATATTCAAAATTGGAAACCCTAAATTCTGAATCTGTATTCATTCTCGTCTCCTTCCCTACCAATGGCTAATTCTCCACCCCGACGAACTGCCTCCTCCAAAATGTCAAACGAGGTTGCCTCTGTAGAATTTAATCCCCATTCTTACCTATCATTGCTGACTTTTAATAAATTACAAAAAGTGAAAATCCTGCACGAGAGAGTGGGATTCACTCAACCTTCCTTGTGATATTTAACCATCAAAGAGTAGTTGTGAGAATCCAAATATTCCAGTCAATGTTGCAA
Source organism: Picea glauca (assembly GCA_000966675.3). NCBI lineage: Eukaryota > Viridiplantae > Streptophyta > Pinopsida > Pinales > Pinaceae > Picea > Picea glauca. Next base: position 97,507 of record JZKD02S1619207.1, read on the forward strand.
TGTAGAGATGAATGCCATTTCGAACTCTATTTCATGCCCTTTCATTGAAAATTCTTACATGTGAGAATGATAGGATCCGTGAACATGCTCCTTGACATTGGAAGCAAGATCAGAGGTCGTCGCATTCATACCAATGAGATATCATATTTCAATACAAAGGTTGTTATGAGTAGCTTATTTTAATTCATTGTCCTGGAACTTGAGATCTCATGGACATGGATCCTTAAATCAAATACTAAATTGTAGTCTTTGGAGAATCTCAAATTTTCGTTGCATTGAGTCCTTCAAAGCTCACGATGATGCCATAAACGAACTTTTGCTTTCACCGGGGGAAGCTCTATGTTTTCGGGCTCTCCCGTGAGGGAGTCAAGCCTAGTCCCACTCTGATACCATGTTGAATTTTTATATGCGATGATATGTGAGATCGATCGATTATTATAATGATGAATGTGCAAAAAATAAAGAATATATGGTGACCATCCATGAAAGGATGCTTCCCTTGGATAATAAATAACTACTTATTTATTATATATATTTAATATACCTTATATTATAAATATAATAATTATACTATTAATTATTAATCTAGGAGAATGTCTTCCCGATGTTGCCCAAACATCAACACCCTATAGAGGTTAGAGTCAGTGTTTATAGAGAATTTTATAGCCAAGGCTAACGAGAGAAATCATTTGTATGCCCATCTTAAGAGATGGAAATGGTCCAAATACCCTACTCTAGCCCTAATAACTCTTTTGAAAGGCAATCTGTTAATGTCCCTATATGTATGAGAGAAATATGTGAGAAGGCTGTCATTTTTTGTCGTTGTATATCATTATGGAGCGTTTGTAAATTGAATTTCTAAGTGTTGATTCCTTTCGTAGCCATTGGATAACCAATAGAGAGTCCCCAAAAATCCGTCACTGTGTAACACCATATACTTGAGCCAACTACAGGGTTAATTTGAGAGCCATTATTTCACAATAATTGTTAGTTCCCCGCCCTATCCTAGCTTTGAAGGCTATATTGTGATTTGTGGAGAGATACAAGATTCCTCTTTATTCTCCTTCATTTTTAAAATGAGAACTTATGTCACATTAATGTGGAGTTGAAGTTTATAGCTCCCCACAATTAAAAGTAATTACACACATATCACCTCAACCTTTTAAAATGTGCAAATCTAAATGAAAGAAAACTTATGAACCTCACACTAAAAAACCTTCAAATTGACATTCAACACATGTTAACTAGATAGAGACACCTCTCATACTGTTATGACCCGAGGGGGGCATATATGGGGTTAAATGTATATGATATGACCCCAAGGGGGGGCATATATGGGGCTAAATGTACATCTAATGTGTAAATGTATATGTAACAGGGTCGGCCTAATAGTAAAGGGGTCTTAGGTGTATTGTGTGAATAGGTATATATAGATATCACATATTCATTGTTGAGAGATGTGAATTGAATATGTGAATGTATTTGGGTATTTGGAGGAGGTTCTCTTATTCTTTAAGGAGTTATTGTGTACTATTAGGCTGACCCTTTTACACATTACATGTACATTTAGCCCCATATATGCTCCTCATTGGGGTCATATCATATACATTTAACCCCATATATGCCCCCCTTGGGTTATAACACATACATATTATTATAATTTTTTCTTTACTAATTCTCCTTACCCAAAACAAGTGAAACTCTCAAGAAACCTTTGACTTCTTTTATATATTATGACATATTTAATTTAATTTAGATATTTTTGTCCACTAAACCTTAAAGTTGGCTCATGGGATGACAAACGATACAATAATGTAAATATGATAAGGAAAAGAGACATGAGATTGCGATAGATTCATTTATGTAATTTGACTTTATTTTATACATTGATATTTGTGTAGTCAATTGTCAATGGATTCATTTATGTAATTTGTTTTTATTTTGTACATTGATAATTGTGTAATGACATATGCAATGGTCAATGGATTTATTTATGTAATTTGATCTTATTTTATACATAGATATTTGTGTCAATATTTACAATTCAAGTTATGTAGAATATTCGATTTAATGTGAGTTAATAGGTGGACAAAGTTAACTTTTTTGGTGAGATCAATTTTTTTTCTTTTTTTTTCTTGGCTAGGTAAAGTCCCACCCTCATTCACTTATGTTTTTGGTGATCCAGGTTGTCTTCAAATGGGCAAAACTTCTGAAGCCAAAGTTCCCATCAATCAAGTGGAACTATAATTATTGACAAAATTCCTATAGGATTTGGAGAAGAATTTCCACTCAAAAGAGGTTGAGTTCATCCACTTATTCACTCATTCCTATTTCATTTAGGAGCAAGTTAATTAATAGACAAACTCAATGTCTTTTCCATTGAATTTTTTCTAAAGATCCAATAGAAATTTTGTCAAAAATTATAATTTCACTTGGTTGATGAGAATTTTGACCATAAAACTTTGTACTTGAGGATTTTTGACCATTTTAAGATTACCAAAATTATTAAAAATTTGGAAAAATAAATAAATAAAAACTAACCTTTTTGAAAAAATAAATAAACTCACTAGAAAAAATTGAATTTATCCACTTACTACCTTCTTTACCTTATTATTTTATATATTGATATTTATAATTCAAATTAAAGAATACTTCATAAATTTTACYTTGTTTTATTCTATTTATTTATATAATTTGATATTATTWTATAYTTTGATATTTGTGTCACTCTTACCATTTAAGTTATGGTTATCAATAACCACCTTGYTKT
>JZKD02S1619207.1:100282-113445 GCA_000966675.3 Picea glauca
TTTAWTKMTRYARYGGTTGATATTATTATATMKTTTGATATTTGTGTCACTCTTRSYATWTAMGTYRTGRTTRTCWWGGTAWWYACSTYGSWRTRYAGGTTTTAAYGSTGCAGCGGTTGATATATATCGTCGRATTGTCTTGRTATATACRTYGGAATATATTTRACRGTRTATATACCACCTATYGCAACATTAAAACCTGCTGCGCTGATTATTRATCACSTTTAAGTTATGTAGGATGTATATTAAAAATGTAGGTACATAWTAAACAACAACGTTGAGCTTGGCCACTCAAAATAAAAATCAAAGTCCCCTCTCCAWGGGACCATAACCCTAATGGGATTAACTTGGAGTGCTGATTAATTAGAATTAAATATTTTGGGTTTATAAAGGAGCTTAACCGTGGTTTCTAATTGGCGGTTTCTTTCGACACCACTGGTGGTTTTCTAATTGGCGGTTTTTTGAAACCACTGTTGACACAGATATCTACCTAATGGCTTTAACGGCGGAAAACGAGGGTTTTGTAAGGTACGCCATGGCGATTCCGGTACCTCAAAATGCATGGAATCTATACAGAAATAGCCTCTAGCGACGGCAGAGTCGTCAGAGATTCCTCTACTGGGTATCCGAAAATCCCGAAATTGAGCCGCTTAGTTAAGAATTTGGCCATGAACGGCCGCCTGTAGCGGAGAACTAGGGTTTCAACCAGGCCAGCAGTGCTATTATTGTGATTATTATTATTGCTACCATCATTACTATGACCGTGAAAAACATTTTTCAGGACATGAAAGGCAGCATTGGGAGCATCTCCAGGCGGAGCTTTGAAGTAAAGTTCCTTAGATCTCGTTCACAGAGTGCCGTGGACGATTTACATTACAGAAGCAATGCTAATAATAAGAATAATAGTAATAATGGGGGTTTGCAGTGCAGTTTGTGGGTGAATATGCCACCTGAGTTGATCAGAGATGTTATTCAGAGAATTGAGGAGAGCGAGAGCAGTTGGCCTCTCAGGAAGAGTGTGGTGGCATGTGCCGGGGTTTGTAGGACATGGAGGCAAATTACAAAGGAGCTTGTGAAGATACCTGAAATGTCTGGGAAGCTTACCTTCCCCATTTCTTTGAAGCAGGTGGGTATCCTTTGTTATTGAAAATTAACTTTAAAATTATAGTTTTCAATTCTTAGCATAAAGATTCATATATTTTACTTCATTGTATTACATGTGGGTTGAATTCTTTGTGATTCACGAAAGTTCAAACCCATTTCTGTTGATTATTTTCTTTTTCTTGGGTTTACATTGTATTTCCGTTTCTTTACTCATTTCTTCAAACGGTTTGCATTTTAACAGGCTCACTAAGTTTTTTACATTGGTTTTCTTTTTTTTTGCTTGGTTCATAACCCATGAAAATATCTAAAGTGCCCATGTTTTGCAGCTTCTTTAATGTTTTATATCGTTTTCTATCTGTTTTTTTGGTTCATGGTAAAATTCCTCAAAAAAGCCGTAAGGTTTTAAGGCTTGTCTTCGTTTTGTTCTTCTTGTTGGACGAAGTGCAAGCTGCTGCATGGTCCTTGGAAAGACTATGCGGAGAACACAAGAAATGTGTTTAGAGTTGATCATTATTAAAATTACGAAAATTCAGATCGGCTTCCTTCTCGAATTAAAATGTGTCTTTGAGCTTTTGATTTTGATTTTAAGCTGGCGAAGCTCAGGGCCTAGATGTAAGTCCTTGCTTATCAGGTGCCCAAGTTCTTACTGTGGCTTGGGACATTTGCACCTATTACATGTGAATTTTCAATCATCACTGTCTATGTGCTTCCTATATCGATCATTGATCATTATGGTCTATCCGCTTGGGATTTTGTTCATTTTTTACTTACAATTTCACTCATTTTTGTCTTATGAATTCCTCTCACAAGAGATTTTGTGTTTTGAGTTTACATTATCTTGGTAAAATAGTTCTCATGTTTGGTCTTACCTTTGGCAAACGAAGCATTTGACTAAAATTTGATGTGTTTGTGTATGGCAAGTGAAACTTTTGACTAAATGGTCTTATCTTCTTGATCTGTGATGGAAAAAGATACCGGGGGAATACTTTGCTAAGTGATTGTTCCTCCCAAGGAGAAAGTAGTTATTTGTTTAAGAGGCTAGTCAAATAACTAGGTTGTAAAGATACTGGAAATGTCATAAATATGATATGCAGCAAGTTGTGTAAGCCTCTGGACCATGATTTACTTTTATTTTGTTTGTTTTCTCTTTACCTTTCTGGACTGAGTAATGCTTTGTTTTCTTTGTAGCTCTTATTCTGGACCAAGGGAAAATGCCTGTTCCGGCTAAGGAAAAAGTACTTATTTGAAGAGAGGCTTGTCAAATAATCAAGTCATAATAATACTGGAAATGTCCTAAATATGATATGCAGCAATCTGTGTAGCCTCTGGACCATGGGTTTGCTTTCATTTTGTTTGTTTTCTTTGTAGCTTGAGATGAAATCTAAAATAAGTTTGACAGCATAAATGCACACGGGATACATTTGTTATCATGGATAAAAAATACAGAGTAAATATGCTCGACAAAATAAATTCTATGATCTTGACAAAAAATTATCATACAAAAGTTAAGATGAGAAATTAATAATGATGAAAATCAATAAGAGAATTTGAAATTCGAACTCCCAACAAGTCCACGTGCATGGGATGGGATCTGGGGTCAAGACCAAAGATATTTGTGTTTTGATCTATTATGATCAAGAGTTGAGACACATGACTAATGCCAAAAGCCCAAGGTCACCTGTTATGGGTTGCATCTTAGGGACATTGTGCACCGAAACTGCATGATTTATGCTGTAGACACACTTTATGTTTAAAGCAATAAAGGACCTGATTGATAGGAGGTCAAGTGGAAGAAAGTAGTCCCAGAAACTATTGATAGGATGTTGTGCAGCAAAAGCTGCTGTTTTTATTTATAGAAAATGACCAAATAAATTCTGCCAAATGCCCTGTAATAAAAAATGACCCCATGATCAACAACGTTACAGATTCTTCCAGCGATGAGACTAAGACTAGTCCCCTTTCTTCTACGAATCTATGTGCTCTGACTCTTCCTGATTATTCTTGTATGCATTGTACAGGGTTTCTTTCATTGGTTAAACCCTCCTATTCTTTCCTTTTCATCTTCTTGCATTATTGCTAGCCTAGATTTGTTCCTTTTTAGGAGATGTGCTGTGCTGACTGTACTCTTGAGTCTCATTGACCTTTCTTTGGTCTTGAAAGGACATTAATATCATTTCATTTAATTTCTAAAGCTAATTTGTGAAAAAGTTTGCAAGACTGAACTTTGTTCCAGCGTTAGTCTCTATGCAGTGCTGATTGAACAAAAAAGAGAAATAACAGAAAAGTTTGCACTCGGTGAAATTTGCAGATTTGTAGGCCAAAGCCCAAAATTTTTGTTAATTTGGTGTCAATGTATTGACACCCCACCTTCTTGTTTTGTGTATGCAGTTTTAATTGATATGTACCCCATGCTATTCATAAATTATGTGATGTTATTATTTTGTTGATTAATTATATCTGCAACCGAAGAAACTGAACAAGGAAAAATCTACTTCTAGCATTCTTCATCTCAGTGAAGGTATTCACGAGGGATAAGCCTCTCACAAGTTGAGGGGAGATTTTAGGTAGAATGACCTATTCAGTGGAATGGCAGCCTACTTTATGGTATTAAGGTGATCAATAGTTTGATAGCAGATCCCTTGAATGAAAGAGAAAACCTGCTATATCTTCTAAAGGTGGCGAGATTTTAGATCTGAGATCATTTATGGGAGCATAGATCCATTTTAAGGCAGTCAATTTGGTACGAGTAAGGCTTCTAAAAATTCTGCATTAATTGATTTGCAACTGGCAGCAATCTTCAATTAAAGAATATGGAGATTGGAAACTCTCTCTGTAACTATATTTGAAGCCCTTCAATGACATATAAAATGACCTTTTGCATGCTTTTAACTTTGAATTTTCAGGTTTGTTCTGCTATAACCTTGCTTGCATTTTCCTGATGATTTACTCACCTGATAAAGATTGAAATATCTTTGATACAAGGGCACTGTTTACTTTCTTTCACATTAGCTTTTTCTCTTGGGTAGTTGTCACCTTGTGACATTGTTATATTCTTTGGCTTGATGCTTATTTGCTAATTGGCTGTTTCTTCCTCTCTGAATGCCTGTCTCTTTCTCCTTGTGTGCAGCCTGGATCAAGGGATCCCTCTGTACAGTGTTTCATCAAGCGAGATAGGGCTACATCTACCTATCAATTGTATCTCAGTCTGACTCCAAGTAAGTTTCGAACTTTCATATTTTTGCCATGATCATAGCCTGTAACTATTTTGATGTGTATGTGCGAAATGAGGTTCTATCACAAGTTTGCATTCCTCAAGCATGACAATTCTGAATTTCTGATGTTGATGGTAATTTGTACAAGGCCATAAAGTCTCTATGTTTGTGAAAATGTGTACTTGAATACGGTCTCTTCTCCTAGGTGAGACTCAAGATTAAGAAGGCGAGACTCTTTTCCTGGTTTTGCGATTGGTTATATGAATTTTTCTTTACACATTATAAAAATCAGATCAATTGTGAAGTCAAATGGATTCTTCTTATGTATATACTATACTCTAATGACTAGTACTTATTTCATGGGTCTTAAAATTTTGCCTGGTAGTTAATAGCTTGCTGCTTGAATATATGATACTTATGTTTAAACTTTTGTTTTTGAACAAAGCTTCTTTTAACTATTAATAAGAGCAATATATAGAGGGCTTTAATACCAAAATGGGGGCCACAATTGCAGACTCCACAAGCAAGTCCAATAGTCAAAAAAGCGGGCTGGCCTCGGCCAAAACACCCACTCATAAAGAGTCTACAAGATAGTGTGCATGGACATAACAGAAAAAGAGACAAAGAGCAGCTGCCCGCCTAATGTTTAATCTTGGAGCTGAGCATCCTTTTTATTTGCCACCCTAGTTTTCTTTTCCCTAGAAATCTAGGATGCCCCATTAAAACATGGACTTCTTGCCAATTCATGTACTAGTAAATGTTCTGTAAGCAAGTAGCCCTTGTAAATTTCCCATATTTTTTGTTAGAAAAAGTAAAACATCTTAATGGATGTTTTCTCAAAAATCATTTTCTTTCACTCTCGGTATTGCCTTACTGCCACCATCTTGGCAGGGAATTGAACTATGCACTGTGCAAAACCATGAATATTATCAAAATCAACCTAACTGAGTAATCATAAACTCAAATCCACATGGTTGTTGCTTTTTTTATTAAACAATGCACTATGAATTAGGTTCAAAGCTGACAATGCTAGGGTCTTCGGTTAGTGAGTGGGTTTGAAGCATACAATTTGAATGGTTCTGATGCTTATGGTGTCTTGGTTCAAAAGCTTGTGTTCGTTATGAAGATTGCAAGTTGGTCATGAAGCTTTTCATTGGTATTGGTTTTGTTGAATTTTTCAAGTGACATCTTTAAGACACGTAATGCTTTTTCATTTGGTGAGGATTTGTCAATCTCTTCTAGCTTCAAGTTACCTCATTGGAATAAAAACTAAACATCTTTTAAAAAGTTGTTTGTACTAGAGAAGACCTATGCAAAGATATAACTGATTTGACTTTGTGTTCAACACTATAGAACCCAAGTTGTAAGCCTTTATCCTTGAGAAGATACAAGTAGTAGTAATTGAGCAAAAAAACTCTTCGGTCGAAGTCTTCATATGCTTGCCCCCATGTGCAATGCAAAATGTTATTACAGGGATTTCTTATTCCTAATAGAGACAAATAAGTCTTGTGACTTGTGAGATGTTTATGGCCAATTTCAATATCTTGTCGGCTTTCAATTTGCAGAATTGGAATTAGAGGTCCATAGTGTGAAGGGCTTAAGTGGGTAGCGCACCTTATTAAAGACTCCTTCAATACAATGATCTCATTAGTGGGTATACATCTACACTCAAGGACATCGATGTACATAGAAAAAGCCACTAACTTTATGGGGATGCCATCTTTACAATTTGCTATTTGACTTTCACTTCATCTTAAATTAGGTAGTGAATCTCTTTATCTCGATCTATACCCATTTGAACTAGGGAACATTGGCTTTATCGGGCAACTGAAATGCTAACACAACTTGACTTCAAACACTTATGCACGATATTGCAACGGATGATATATGGTTCTAGTACTAGATCCTTTGGTTTATGGATTGGTGAAATAATTAGATGGTAGCCATTTGGATGCATTTGGGCATTACTCGATTGCCATAGGCACGTGACATGAATTCTTAGTTTTCAATTCTTTGGCAGGATTTCTTAGCTATGTATGTATCACCTACTCCCATGATGGCGGGCATACAATAATTGACTATATATTGACTCTCACCTCACTTCTTTCTTGGATTTAGGAATTTGATGTCTCTCCATTCTTTGCTTTAACTAACCATTGCCCCGTCACTTGTCTCTAAACTTCATTCCTCCACTCTATATGTATCATTGATTTTTATCCCTTCTACAATTGGGCTTATTTCCAGTGTTTGACTTAGGTCATGCCTGTAGTCCACCTTTAATTTTCCTTGGAAACAAAGCTCTTCTTGCAAAAATTCATCAGGGGCGTAGCTTTGGAATCTCTGCTGCTCAAATATTTTGTGCATCAATCTCATGGAACTTGTCTAATTGCCCAAAAGTTTGAGGAAGAATGCAAATAACTCTTACACACACCATGGCCAAATTACTGAGCTAGTAGTTGTCACCCAACTCAAATATTGTTCTCTTTGTAGGAGGATGAAACACCATTTGATATCCCAACAAAGGATTGAAATTTTGTATGCCTCGAGACATTCATCCAAATCCGTTAGGTAAACTTTGTTACGAAAGAAATTCATCTTCACCATCTTTGATCCCATTATTTGGTTTTCACATGCATCCAACCTTTATGAAATTCCCCACAAATCACCTAATCTGTGGCCCCCTTGAGTCATCTAATGTAATTCTTCCACCTCCATAGAAATCCTAGAAACATTCTATTAAACTATAGGTGAATGAGGCAAGAGATATTGAAGGCTTATATTTTGAGTGTTTGACTCATGGCATGAAACCTCTTGCCTCGACCATTTTTAAATTGTTTGCCTTTGCTCCAGAATTTTGGAACAATGATATCATTCATCCTGTCCATAAGTTGGGTGATGCATTAGACCCAAGTAATTGCAGATTGTGGAACCATTATATATTTATATTTTTTTTGAGGGCCTATGAGGGCTGCCCAACACGTCTGTCTTTGGCTTGATGTTGGGCTCTAAGTTTAGTCTCCAAAACTGTCCTTTGTTGCTATTTTAGGACAACAAACAATCAAGTACTTTTCTTCCTTCAAGCTGATGGTTAAGTGTTCTTTGAGGTGCCCTTGCAAGTGTTTTCGTAACCGGTGGTTAGCACATACAATATAAATCAAAATAAATAACACTCCTCTATGATCGTTACGACTCTTAAATGTTGATCTAAACACCAAGCATACATGAAAAATGGACACAAGTATTTTTGGTCAACACGACCCTAGATAAAAAACCCCCCCGGGAAAACCAGTTTAGAATGAAAGTATATATAAGTGATGTCTAAAGCATGAGATACAACAAGGAATACAATACAATAGAACATGTACAAGTAGCAAGCTCCTCTCGAGCTTTGCTTGAAGGTTCTAAGAGGAATGCGCCCAAGCTAGTGCGCCCTTCCTTCCTTGATGCCAATCTCACTGAAACAATGTGCTCTTGATCCTCTTTCCACTGATGAAGAATCCCTTGCACACAAACAAATTGTTGTGTGCTACCTCTCCACTGAAACTGACAGATCTGCGATCGTCCAAGAATAGCTAGTGCTTGCAAAGTAAGCGCCCTCCTCCTCAAGTGCGCCCTCCTCAAAGCTCGAACAACCACCACAAATAAAGGAGGGTCTAAGCCTCCATGAGTCCTCCATGAAAGGAGGTGCCCAAGCTTCCCTCATCCATAACCTCCATCCTCATCCCTTTGCTCCTCTCCCAACTCTCTTGGTGAACAAATGATGATGCTTCAAGCCTCCTAGCATGCTACTCACACACAAATAATGATGCTCCAAGCCTCTTAGCACTCTCCATGAATGGAGGCACCCAAACTCTCCTCACCAAATGCTTCCATCGTCATCCCTTTGCTCCTCTCCCAACTCTCTTGATGAACAAATGAAGGAATGAGCCTCTCCTTGACCCTTGCGCCCCTCTTGAACCATCCATAAGGAAACCTAAAGATGGATGGCTATTATCACCCCAAGCCATCTCTTGAACCATCCATAAGGAAACCTAAAGATGGATGGCTACTATCACCCCAAGCCATCTCTACTGAATGGGTGAGATCTCTCCAAAAGGATCTCACCTCAAAACCCACTTTGGGTTAAGTTCTTAAGTTCACTTTATGTCTCCCAATTCACCCACAAAGTGAATTAATAGGCTAAAAGTGACAAATTTCACTTTTGACTTAAATCTCCTAAGTCAAAGTGAAATTAGACATAAAGTACAAGGCACAATGGTACAAACATTTCCCTCTTATGGTTAGAGGCCCAAAACCACAAGGGGACCACTTTTCAAGGGTACCCAATTCTCAACACTCCCTCTTACTGAGGAAAGTGTCATTCACCCCTCCAATCTCATCCCTGCAGTGGACATGGTTGCCTATTGGCAAATACTCAGTGAGTATGGCTGTACCCTGATCATCAAAAGTGGTCTCTGACACAGATCTGCTCGACCTGCCTGATCTCTAGATGGAAGTGCATCTCCACCTATCTGAGATCACCTAGATCTTGGCATCACACCAAAGATCCCGACCTTGGCATCTCACCAAGGATCCCGACCTTGGTATCTCACCAAGGATTTCTAGCTTGGTATCTCACCAAGAATTTCTCTTCTCTTGGCATCTCACCAAGAGTCTCATCTCTTGGCATCTCACCAAGAGTATCTGGACCTTGGCATCTCACTAAGATCCTCAACTTGGTCTCTCACCAAGTGACTTCCACCTGAAATGGAATCTGAAGTTGATCTGCTCGTCTCCATAGCCAAGTGAGGCTCAAGCCTCTCCGACGCTCTGCTCCCACTCATCTTGCGCTCTGCTCCCACTCATCAATCTCTGATGTTCTGAAGTCTCTGCACCAACTATTTGTCTACTCGACAACTCTGAAACTGAAGCTGTCCCGGGTGGACCAGTCACCCTTTAATGTGGTCTCCTCGAAAGCCGTGTCTGAGCTCCCTTTGAATCAATACTTTGAGTTAGTGAGACCTCCTCAACTATGTCTGCCCACCAACCCTTGGATGGTGTATCAACTAACAAACAACAACTGACAAAAGCACACTCCCTCGCAAACTGAGTAGCGAACTCCTCCTCCTCTGCTGTCGCTGCAGTACCATCTTGCTTCTTCATCTTCTTCTTGGGACACTGTCCAGCATAGTGCCCCATCTCTACACAAGCAAAGCATCTCACTGCACTCATGTCCCTCTCTTGCCCACCGCCACTCTGCTGTGGTTTGGCCCCTCCCTTGGGACCCTATCTCGCACCCTTGCCGGTCTTCTTCTTGCCTTTAGTCCAAAGAGCAAGATCCTCATCACCCTCTGATATACGCTACTATCCTGAAGATCCAGAGCTGCATCTCAGCTCCTCTTGTATAAGGTCGTCCCAAAGTCTCTCCCAAGTCCTAACTGGGCATGACCTCCCTTGCCATAATGCCTCGCACAAATGAACCCCAAGGTTTGGAAAAGCTGTTTAAGGCTGTCCTCACCAAAAAGCCTGGATCCACAATCTCTTCGACTACTGCCAACTCATCTCGAATCTGTGTAAATCTCCCAAGGTATGATGTCACAGACTCTGAATTGAGCATCTGAATGCTCCTGATCTTCTCCTGCAGAATCATCTTCCAGTTTTGATTGGGACTCTGGTAGAGCTTGCACAATGAGGCCCGCATCTCGAAGGCATTGTCCTTCCCAGTCAAATGGGGTATGACATGGTCTCTCACCGCATCACAAATAGTCCTCTTTGCCTTGGTGTTCATCTTCCTGAAATTTGCATCCAACAAGGGAGATGGAGCAGGTGCAGGAGGAATCACCATGGGAGCTTGAACTATATCCCATAGTTCAAGATCCTCCAAGACAAATTTGATCCTGGTTTTCCAAGGGGATCGGTTGCTAGCTCCGTCTAGACTATCGTTTTCCTGCATCCGAGTCACCGACATGGCTGTCCACTGAAACTCAAATTGATGCTACAATTGCAAAAGAGTACAACCTCACTCCTGTCAACACAGGTGTGAAAAGAGGCTGTCCAAATACAACCTCAATTCTGTCAACACAGGTGTGAAAAGAGGCCGTCCAAATTGTCCAAAACAGTCCCACAAAACTGCCCACTATATGCTCTACAAATCAGCCAAACTTAGCCACCATGGCTCTGATACCATGTAGATTTTTTTGAGGACCTATGAGGGCTGCCCAACAGGTCTGTCTTTGACCTGATGTTGGGCTCTAAGTTTAGTCTCCAAAACTGTCCTTTGCTGCTGTTTTAGGACAACAAACAGTCAAGTACTTTTCTGCCTTCAAGCTGATGGTTAAGTGTTCTTTGAGGTTCCCTTGCAAGTGTTTTCGTAACCGGTGGTTAGCACATGCAATATAACTCAAAACAAATAACACTCCTCTTTGATCTTTACAACTCTTAAATGCGGATCTAAACACTAAGCATACATGAAAAATGGCCATAAGTATTTTTGGTCAACACGACCCTGGATAAAACTCCCTCGGGGAAAACCAGTTTAGAATGAAAGTATATATAAGTCATGTCTAAAGCATGAGATACAACAAGGAATACAATACAATAGAACCTGTACAAGTAGCATGCTCCTCTCGAGCTTTGCTAGAAGGTTCCAAGAAGAATGCGCCCAAGCTAGTGCGCCCTTCCTTACTTGATGCCAATCTCACTGAAACAATGCACCCTTGATCCTCTTTCCACTGATGATGAATCCCTTGCACACAAACAAGCTGTTGTGTGCTACCTCTCCGCTGAAACTGACAGATCTGCGATCGTCCAAGTATAGCTAGTGCCTGCTAAGTAAGTGCCCTCCTCCTCAAAGCTGGAACAACCACCACAAATAAACGAGGGTCTAAGCCTCCATGAGTCCTCCATGAAAGGAGATGCCCAAGCTTCCCTCATCCATAGCCTCCATTCTCATCCCATTGCTCCTCTCCCAACTCTCTTGGTGAACAAATGATGCTGCTTCAAGCCTCCTAACACGCTACTCACACACAAATGATGATGCTCCAAGCCCCTCCTAGCACTCTCCATGAATGGAGGCGCCCAAGCTCTCCTCACCAAATGCTTCTATCCTCATCCCTTTACTCCTCTCCCAACTCTCTTGGTGAGCAAATGAAGGAATGAGCTTCTCCTTGACCCTTGCGCCCCTCTTGAACCATCCATAAGGAAACCTAAAGATGGATGGCTAGGATCACCCCAAGCCATCTCTAATCAATGGGTGAGATCTCCCCAAAAGAATCTCACCTCAAAACCCACTTTGGGTTAAGTTCCCTAAGTTCACTTTATGTCTCCCAATTCACCCACAAAGTGAATTAATAGTCACTTTAGGCTAAAAGTGATGAATTTCACTTTTGACTTAAATCTCCTAAGTAAAAGTGAAATTAGACATAAAGTACAAGGCACAATGGTACAAACATTTCCCTCTTGTGGTTAGAGGCCTAAAACCATAAGGGACCACTTTTCAAGGTACCCAAATCTCAACAATATATTGGCCTAGCTCTACTCCACTCTCTTAGATGCTCATATATCAAGACATGTAGATATAGATAAGTTTTGTGAAAGGATTATTGGATGTTTGTTGAGATTATCAAATCCTTGACCACATTCTCAGAATGAAGAGCATTATTAAGGGGGTGAAGCATTACCATGCAAAAGTGTGTTGTTTTTTTGTGGATTTCAGAAAGCTTTTGATATACCTTCCCATTTATTGTTGCAGTGAGTTCAACAGCTGGGTTTTTCTACAGATGTTCTTTGGGCAATTATGACATTGCTTGAGATATTGTCATTGGAGGAATTCACCGTTTGAGTTGTATATTGATGAACTATTTTATGATACAAAGGATGGACGCTGTTTATGTGTAGTCTTGATATTTATACTTGTGAGTCTAGATAGTTGGAGGCTAAGCTTGGTAAAATCAAGATCATAGTTTTCAATACCACTAATGCATTGCTTGTAAGGTGGCATGTTCACTTTCGCCCTTACAAGTAATTGATGGTCCCAATTATTTCTTGCATTTACTTTGGTGCTCGATTCTTGAGGTCATTACTAGGGCTTAGGCTTTAAAAGGGCGATGCTTCTTTATCATTCTAGAAGGATGATGATTTCGTGCTCTCTTTAAGTGCAAGCACATCAATCAACGAATTTTTGATGCTTTCATTGGTACCACGATTTATTATGGATATTTGATATGGGGGCCAAGTCTTTCTTTAGGGAAGTAAGATTACATTTAGAGGGTTCAAATTCATGCTCTCCCACATTCTTTGAGATTATCAAAGCAAAATTTGGGGCACACCTAGTATGCCCTGTGATCATGCCCAACATTGTTTGTCATCTCCACAGGGTTTGGATGCATATGTCTCTTTGGAAGGGATGTGAAACATTTATCTTGTTATGTTCATCAAGGGACATTTCCTTAGCTTACACAAATCATAAATAATGAATTTGTTACTATTCTGAAGCCCCTTCTTTTCAACAAATAGCAAACATCTACATTGATGATCATCCTATTTGCCTTGATGCTCTAAATCTCAACCCTTTTTTAAGGGTGAGATTAATGTTGTTGTCAAAATACACTGATACAAGGTCTATGTTTGCATCACATGATCTTACTTCAGAGAGAATTGACAAGCCCAACTTATATTATAGATAGATTTTGCAAAAATTGGGCTCACCTATTATGCTTGGTGATCATGTCCAATGTTGTTTGTCATCTCCATAGTGTCTGGATGCGCATATGTCTCTTTGGAAGGGATGGTCAACCTTTACCTTGTGATGTTCTCCAAGGGACATTTTCTTATCTACACAAATCATAAACAATGAATTTGTTATTATAC
>JZKD02S1619207.1:113495-127861 GCA_000966675.3 Picea glauca
AACAATTGGCATCTACATCAATAATTTCCCTCTCCCTTGATGCTCTAAATCTCAGCCCCTCTCTAAGGGTTAGATTAATACTGCTATCGAAGAAGACCAATATAAGGTCTATGTTTGCATCACATGATCTTACCTTACAAAGAATTGACATACAAGCTCAACTTGTATCCAGTGTTATTGAAATTGGTCGGTTCAACAGGTTTTGGACCAAAATTGATCCAAATTGTCGATTCAGACCATTTTTGGTTGGTTTGGTACTGAACCGGCCAATTCCTTACAACATCCTATGATGGGACTAGGGACCACCGAAATCCAAATTTAAAAAAAACAATAAATTAAAAGATGGCTTGCTTAATAACTAACCCTAGGGCCCTACTAATGCTATTTAAAAAGGGCCCCGCCCCCTCCATTTCACCCACCTTAGTGATTAATGGTAATATTAAAATGAAAGATAAAGGAGATTGTCACTTTTACTTAATTTTTAACATTACCATTAATTGTTTCAGGATGTTTGAGAGTGGTTCCAACCTCATTGGACTTCATATGGAGAAAGTAGAATTTTAGGTTCTCTTGCTACTGCACCAAGATAACCTAAAGTAACATATACTTTCTGGTCTTTGTCTTCCCATATTTCACGTTCCTTAGTTGAGGTCGGAATGGTTGGTCTGCTACTCTGTCTGCTACTCTTCCACTTTGATTTTGAGGCTTCTTCTGATTCTTCTTCTCCTTCAGTGATTTTGCAGCTCTGAGGGATAGCTGCTGCTTCGCAAATCCCTTTCCACAGTTCATTGAAGATCAATGTGCTCTTGATCTTTTTGTACCATTCTCTATAATTCTCCTCGCTGGTCAACACCACACCGACAATGGATATGAGAGAATGCATTGTCTTCTTCTCTCTTCACACACACTTTACCAAATGAAAATACAATGAAGCTGCACCATGAAATTATCTTGCTACTGCACCAAGAATGCAATGTGTCTTCTTCTCTCATCACACACACGCTACCAAATGAATATACAATGAAGCTGCACCATGAAATTATCTTGCTACTGCACCAAGAATGCAATATAGCTGTATCAACAATACAAAGTTGCTGCTTATGCAAATAAACCTTCTCCTCTTTGCCCCAGAAGAAATGAATCTCAACAAAGTTCAAGCAATAAAAATGCTTGGATGCAGCTTGTGATATGCATTTGAATCTTTTGTTTCTTAAAGAACCTTATGAATGGAGATATACAGACATATCTATTAGCCAACGAGTGAAGAGATATGGATGGTAAGCAAAATCAGAAGGAGAGGTAAATCACTAATCCATAACCATGTATTTCAATTATAGTTTAACTCTCTATAACTGTGCTAAACTAGAGAACACTGGGAATAGAATAACCAAAATTGTTGCACCACTCTTTTGAAATGGACAATTAACAACAATGGAAGGGAATCCACTCACTATACTCCAAATAATACAATGTCATAACTAAATGACATTGTGTTAGTTTTAGCTCGGTTTGGTGTCTCAGCTGTGCCCACTGTCCTAGGCCAGCTGTCAGACACCTTAATTAACCCAGATCAACTTTCTTATCTCAGCCTTAGGTTTAGGCTTGTTGCATTTCTCTTTGAGTGGAATGTGGGGCCCAGGGAGAGAGGGCACACCTTGAAGGTGGCTGGGTGGTTTGTGGGACCCAGACCAAGGAGGGCGCACCTCTATGTGGCTACTAGTGGAGTGTGGGTCCTTGACCAAGGGGGGCACACCTCCTAGTGGAGAGTGGGGTCCAACAACCCCAATTCTCAGCCATTGAGGCCAAGCCTTGGGACACTTGTCAAAGAGGATGGGAGGTTGTTAGGGAGATAAAAGGAGGCTAAGGGTGAAAGGACATAATACATTCTCGTTTGTGAGCTGAGCAAGTGAGTTGAAGGAGGGAGCTGGAGCTAAGGAGTGTGGCTGTGTTTTGCTGAGGAGTTTGAGCAGAACAGAACAACCATATTCAGGAGCGCTTGAGGGCTATTTGAGCAGAGCAAGGGCAGCAAGGAGCTGGCAGAATTTGCTGAGAGTGGGCAGTGGGATACTCCCCTTCTTCTCAGGGCCGTACAAGCTGTTTAATAGGCTGTACAGGGCCATACTACACAACAACAACTACAATAGAGGTTTCCGGGTTGTTCAGAGGCTCAGAAGGGCGCACTAATGCAGCCATATAGCATCCACAAGTAGCCAAGACAGCTGGGTTGTACAGTGGCAGTGGCCTGTTAGGCTGAGTTTTGGAGGGCCGTACAATTCCCATAACAAGGCATAATTGGTGCTGCAAGAATTTCTGTAGTTGCTGTTTTAGTTTTCTGAGTTTTCTTGTGTGTAAATGTTGTTGTAAAACTTACTCAAGAATCTCAATAAAGCCCTTCCTTTGTTGGTTTTCCCCCACACTGGGGTTCCATGGTACTTCTGGTGTGTATGTGATTTTTATGCTTGGTTTACTGTATGTTTTCGCTGCAAATTTTTTGTTTTATTTTTCAGTTGTAGATTTCTGCATAATTTCCAGAATTATATCAGCTAGTATAATTTCTGCGTTTTAGTAAATTATTGGTAGCAATCTCAGTGACTGAGATATAGGGGTAAATTCAACATGGTATCAGAGCTCAGCCTCTGAGTACAGGGCAACCAAGTGACTTGCTGTGTAGGCCAGCAAGGGTAAATCAACAAGTGGATAGAAGACTATAAGTGTGTGGGTGACACAAGGCAACAGACTCAAATGGCCAGTGAAGGCTTAAGGGTTGAGGACAGGTTGGATGGGGCCTCAAATTTCTGTCCTTGGAGGGAGTGAATTAGCTTTGTGTTGGAGGAGAATGGGCTGTTGGAAATTGCAAAAGGCAAAGTGGCAGCCCAGTTGATCCAGTATAACTAGCTGCCCATGCCAAGAAGGATGTCAAGGCCAGAAGGATACTTGTGGATGGTGTCAAGGACCACATCATTCCACATTTATCTGGCAAGAAGACAGCAAGGGAAATGTGGGAGGCCCTGGTAAAGCTATACCAGTCTGACAACCAAAGCAGAAAGCTGTTTCTTAGAGAGAAGCTGAGAAGCACGGAGATGGCCAAGGGAGAGTCGGTGGTCCCTTACCTCACAAAGTTCACTCAGATTTGAGATAAACTTGTAGTAGTGGGACAGACCGTGGATGAGACCAAGCTGGTGAGGACAACCTTGAATGGCTTCACCAAGCAGTGGGACGTGTTTGTCTGAGGGGTGGTTGCACAGGAGAAACTCCTTGACTGGGAGAGGTTGTGGGACAACTTCACCCAGGAGGAGTTACGAGTGGATGCATCTCAGGCTAGTCAGCCAGAGAGTGAGGAGGAGGAGAATGTGGCTCTTCATGCAAAGAAGAGCAGAGGAGTGAGAAACTCCTGTGACATGGGCAAAGTGAGATGCTTTGCATGTCAAAAAATTGGCCACTATGCCAGCAAGTGTCCTAACAAGAAGGAGTTGGAGGTAGCAACTACAACATCTTACTGAGATGATGCGTTTTCAGAGAAATTTGATGACGGATTTTCTTTGGTTGCCACTCTTTCTAGCGACAACAGATTAGCTGATTTTGAGGACAGCGGGGCATGGTTTGTGGACAGTGGGTCATCTTGCCATATGACGGGAATGAGGTCAATATTCTTTAGTGTTTTGGAGACGGGCTCAGACTTCCATGTGAAGAATGGGTCGCGCATCAAACATGTAGTGAAGGGGGTTGGATGCGTCAGATTCCAGCTAGAGTCAGGAGTGTCTCTGGAGGTGGATGAGGTGATGTATGTGCAAGAGCTGAACGTTAACTTGCTCTCTATATTAGCTCTGGAGGATATAGGGTATGATGTAATGTTCTCTGATGGGCATGTGCTCATACAGGCAGAGGGAGTGGCCTTGGATGCAGCTGTAAGGCTTGGCATCAGGGAAGGTATGATGTATAGGGTGCTAGGACAACTTGTAGGTGGGTCTAGGGGGATCCTCGATCCTCGATCAGTGTCAAAGAAAGTTAGTTGGTATGACTTGACATTGATAGCTGAGCAAAACAACACATCAAATTCGAGTGTAGCAGAAGTAGTAAGTGGATCTTCCGGTTCAGAGATTGATCTTGGTGGAGACACCTCCCTCACTAAGAGGGAATGTTAGTTTTAGCTCCGTTTGGTGTTTCAATTGTGCCTACTGTCCTAGGCCAGTTGTGGGACACCTTAATTAACCTAGATCAACTTTCTTATCTCGGCCTTAGGTTTAGGCTTGCTGCATTTCTCTTTGAGTGGAATGTGGGGCCAGGAAGAGAGGGTGCACCTTGAAGGTGGCTGGGTGGTTTGTGGGACCCAGACCAAGGAGGGCACACCTCTAGGTGGCTACTAGTGGAGTGTTTGTCCTTGACCAAGGGGGGTGCACCTCCTAGTGGAGAGTGGGGTCCAACAGCCCCAACTCTCAGCCATTGAGGCCAAGCCTTGGGACACTTTTCAAAGAGGATGGGAGGTTGCTAGGGAGATAAAAGGAGGCTAAGGGTGAGAGGACAAAATACATTCTCATTTGTGAGTTGAGCAAGTGAGTTGAAGGAGGGAGTTGGAGCTAAGGAGAGTGGCTGTGTTTTGCTGAGGAGTTTGAGCAGAACAGAACAACCATTTTCAGGAGCGCTTGAGGGCTATTTAAGTAGAGCAAGGGCAGCAAGGAGCTGGCAGAATTTGCTGAGAGTGGGCAGTGGATAATCTCCTTCTTCTCATGGCCGTACAAGCTGTTTAATAGGCTTTATAGGTCCATACTACACAACAACAGCTACAGCATGGATTTCTGGGCTGTTCAGAAGCCCAGAAGGACGCACTAAGGCAGCCATACAACACCCATAATTAGTCAAGAAAGCTGGGTTGTACAGTGGCCTGTTAGGCTGAGTTTTGGAGGGCCGTACAACTCCCAGAATACGACAGAATTGGTGTTGTAAGAATTTCTGTAGTTGCTGTTTTAGTTTTCTGAGTTTTCCTGTGTGTAAATGCTGCTGTAAAACTTGCTCAAAAAGCTCAATAAAGCCCCTCCTTTGCTGGTTTTTCCCCACATTGGGGTTCTAGGGTACTTCTGGTGTGTATGTGATTTTTATGCTTGGTTTACTGTATGTTTCTGCTGCAAATTTTCTGTTTTATATTTCAGCTGTAGGTTTCTGCATAATTTCCAGAATTATATCAGCTAATATAATTTCTGTGTTCAGTAAATTATTGGCAGCAATCTCAGTGACTGAGATATAGGGGTAAATTCAACACATTGTATGCCTCGAGCCACTAGCAACGTGACTGGTGAGGTCGCGATACTAGTGTTAAGTCGAGGGGCGAGTGAACCTTCTATGAGGTCGACGCCTAGGTTGAGCGCTGGTCCTCTCCATTTGTACGACTAGTCAGATATGTCTGGTTCAATGCCGGAGAGACAATATGAGTTGTTGAATTATGCTATATCTCAGTCACTGAGATTGCTGCCAATAAATTAACTTAACCAGAAATTATCAATGCTGATATAAAATCTGAATTTATGCAGTTAACCTACAACTGAAATATAAAACAACAAAATGACAGCGGAAGCATACAGAACCAAGCACATAAAATGAACATGACACCAGATGTTAACCTGGAAACCCTAGTGTGGGGAAAACCAGCTGATAGGGGGCTTTATTGTGGGCGTCCAAGAGAAATTACAACAGAAAAAATGGAATTTTTTTACAGAAATTTCTAGCAACCTTTCTAACTCCTTCTCAGCTAAAAAACAGTCCAGCAAAATTGTTGTACGACTCATGTACAATGCGCCCAATACTGCCCAGCAAGTACAACAAGTGTAAGGCCTTAGTACAACTTGTATGACCTGTACTATTTCAGCCTAGTACGTCCTGAATAGTAACTTGTTGGTATGACCTGTGTATGGCCTGGGTGGCTGAATACTTTTGGCCCAGATTTGGCTTGCTGCTACCTGCAGAAAAAGCCCAGAAATCGGCCTGTAGAATGCTGCTCTCTTGGTCCTGAGTTCGGCCTCCTAGGCTGCCCAGAATGGTCCTGATCTGACTTCCACTGGCTGCTCCAAACTAGCTCAGAACTCGCCCTCTGCCTCAGCTTCTAGCACATTGCCTTCTCTTGTCCAAGCGCCCCTCATGCTCTCACTTGCTCAACCTCACAAATGGGAATTGTGTCTTGTCCTCTCACCCTCAACCTCCTTTTATCTCCCTAGCAACCCCCCATTCTCCTTGAGATGTGTGCCCAACATTGGGCCTTAATCGCTGAGATTGGGTCTGCTGGACCCCACTCTCCACTAGGTGGTGTGCCCCTGGGACGGGGACCCACACTCCACTAGCAACCACCTCCAGAGGTGCGCCCTCTCTCCTTGGGCCCCACATTCCACTCAAGGAGGAATTTTTGCTGCAAGCCTAAGTTTAACTTAAGCTAAGATAAAAGGCTGATTTGGGCCATTTAAGGTGTCCATCAGTTGGCCTAGGACACATAGGCACAACTGAGACACCCATCAAGCTAAAAACTAACATGAGTCAATGCGATATGTGCCTCAACGCTTTCTACAGAGATACCAAGTCTTAACCAGTAGGAACTACGAAGTGAATGAGCGTTGAACATCAAGGAGTTCTGGTTTAGTGAGGAACAATACCAGAGAATGGAGACGGTTCTAGGGTTACCAGTTTCAACAATAGAAATTAGGGTTTTCAACTGCGCGGGTGAGTGATTTAAGTTTAGGGTTGATAGAATATGGGAAAGAAAATTCATTATCTTGGAATGACGCTAGGAAATTCTTTGTAAACCACACAAAAATCGAGAGGTCGCGAAAGGTGTAACAAAAGAATTAGACTGAACAAAAATTGGGGTTTGCTTCCTTGGATTGTAATAACATGGCAGGAATTCGTAGATGCTTGCCCAGATACAAATGAGAGAGAATGTAGTGATACTGGTAGAGTTGTGTTGAGAATCAACTAGAGAGGGAGTGTGCTAGGTAGACTAACAGACTTAGAATAAAGACGGAGAATAAACCAGAGCGTAGAAGGCAGAGAGATAGGCAAGACAGGAGGCGTTTTGGTAGGCAGGGAAAACGCCAGGGAATCTATTCATGGAGTTAGGACAGGCTCTAATACCACTGTCAGGCCAAAAGTGGGCAGAAATCATAACTCCACGAGATGATTAATTCCATTAGCGTGAAGCTCAATAAATACACAAAGATGCAACCGTTGGTCTTCTCCAACGCATGACTCTTCCTATCACCTATGACGCTTAATATGTATATTATTGTTACAAAGACCATAATCACAAGGATTACGTGTCCAACAGGTTCCATTCAAAATTCAACAGACTTAACAATTTTCAAGATTTCAAGATTGGCAGGATTGAAACATTTCCATTGGATTCTATCATGTATGAGGGTATGGAACTGGTATTTAATCAAGACCACCAAGCCCTCTATGTGCCTCGATGTTGGTGGCATTGATTGTTGAACTCTTTTGTCACAACCCTAATAAAAATGCACCCTTCACTCAAGTAATCGCTTATTAGGCATGTTAAGCTTTTTCTATCTTATTTAATGCTTAGAGGGTGACACTGATGATGAGGATCCTAATATAGGTAATGATTTTGATGAAACATAGTTATTTGTTGTAGCATGATTTTTTTTGAACTCTAGAGGCCATTTAGAGCCTTTTTGTTGATGTATTTTGGTTTTATAGAGAGCAACAATATAAAGAGATCTAGGTATAGAGAGAATAGGTTTAGGTATTGCTATATGATAGAGAGATTGCACTCGGTGCTATTTTGGTTATATGTACCCTTATTTGCTATGTACATGAGGAACTTTGCATATTTGTGTACGATGGTTTGGATTTAGATGGATGCACATGAATATATATGTTTTTTTTCAAAATTTGAATATTTTATGTATTTTTTGGTGTGGTTTTTTTCTGGTTTTGGTTCGGTTCACATTTTTGGGGTCGACCTATTCAATGATTGGTTTGGTTCTGATAACACTACTTGTATCATAGACAAGTTTTTCATATGGAGAATCTGATCAGTGTCCCCTCTTGCTACATATGCTGTGACATCTCACATAGGTTGAGATTTCTTATGGGGTAGTTTTGCATGTATTCATATCAGATTAGAATTGAGGGAGAATGTTGGATTGCAAGGGAAGATGGGATTTGCAAACTCTACCCAATTGGAGTCAATTTAGGAGAGTGTTGTCTGTTTTGATGTCTAGTCAATTATGAGATGAACAAGTGCTCTTTAGAGCATCTAGAGGTTCTTTATCGTCCCCCAACAACTATCATGATCAACTATTTGCAAGAATTTTATATGGGAGCTCTTCATCCATAGGATGAAACTAATGATTAGCCTCGTTACAACAAAATCTAGCACCCCCACATGATGTAAAGTCCCAAGCATCAAAGGGATAGTCTTGTGCAACTAAAGAAGGCAGTCCACTGCCACCATAGTAGCTCTTCCTCTCATTTTTGGTTGGCTCTTCTCCAACTCAAGGGGGGCTTCCCTAAGGATAGGATTGCTAAGGCTATAGAATGGAGGCACAAGGTGATATATTGAAGAGTTAGCCTAAGTGAAACGAGTGGTAGTAGTATAAGTGGAAGAATGAATGGTGTGAGCATGGAAGATGAAGGAAAACCCCAAGACCAAGTGCCTAATCACTCCTTGGGAAAATGGAGTCAAGGAAAGCATGGAAAAAAAGGGTCAAGTGCATGAAGATGTAAGGCAATAGGAGTTGCTATGCGTGCTACAATTTGGCCTTAACTTGCTGATTTTGTAGCAGAAAATTACCTTGGAAGGCTCAGGGTGCCATTCTTAAGCACTATTATGAAAGTGAGGTAATGTTAATGTGTCAAAAACTGGGTTTATTAGATGCAAGATTAACACAACAACAATAGCAATAAGAGGGATAAATCCTCACATTACTCTATCTAAATGACACAGTTCATTACAAGGAATTTGTAACATGCTACAAGGATCTCCTACTACAAAAATCAATAAATGAAATTAAATTGCACAATGAAAGCCTCACATAAAAATTATATTATACCTCCAATCCTTCATGAGGCTCCATGCATATGATGTACAAATGAATTCCAAGGGGAGAGCTCCTCAATCCTCAAAAGTCTCAACCATTACATTGGAGAGAAAGCTCCTCTTTATAGAGGTAGTTTATTTTCTCATATAATAAACAAATACTATCAACTAACTAACTCTATGACAAGTCAAAGAAATGATATAAAATTGGACTAGTTAGATTCCTCCTCAATCCATGGTTGACCATTTCACAATGTGTGGAGACAAGCCTCTCCAAGAGAGCATGCCCAAATCTAAAACTAGGAAAGAGATTACATCAAAATCCTCCAAGAGAGGGCGTACAACTAAAAATAGGCATGGTAACCAAGTCAAGATGCAAGAAGTCCACATAGAATTCGCCCTCCAAGAATGGATGCTTGCAAAATATAATAACAATGTTCAACCTAGGAGGATGTGCCCAAGGGTCCACCTAGAAGAGCTCACAAAGTGAGTCCTCCAAGGTGCATGAGAGAAAAAACAATAAATTAGTCCTCTTAGGAGAATGCTCCATAACCAACCTCCAAAAATAGAAAGTTGTCCACAAGATGCATGCAACCAATCCACATGTGTGCATCCCAAGGCAACCAACTCCATGGATGAATGTGCAAGATGCCAAGTAGATGGAGTGCTCTACAAGAAAGGAAATGGTCAAACCCCAAAATAACAAGTGGACCATCTCCACAAGTGTCTCCTCCTCCAAGAATATGCTCCAAGAATAGAAATAAGAACAAGAAAGAGCATGCAATGTGCCACATGTGGCCCTCCATGTATGCCACACGCTTCTCAATAAAATCCTCCATAACCACGTCAAATAAAATAATATATGTGCCAAGTCAAAGAAGTGAGGGTGCTCTCCAATGAAGGTCAAAAGATGACAAGTGTAGTCGAAATATCCTTGCAATAATGATGAGAGCCCCTAGGAGAGGTGTACCCTAGCAAACCGTGCCATGTAACTACCTTAACCACCCACAATTGATAAAATAATCTCCCAATGAAGTGCGCCCTACGAAGAAGCACTAAAGTGGTTAGACATCATCAATGCTCATGTCAAAACCATGTGTTGTTGCCCAATACCATCAACTGATTTCCCCAGACCATGTGCATAAGAGAAAGTGCGCCTTGGAGAAGTGTGCCAGCCTCCCCATCAATAGTAAAATAACCATGCAAGCAATGGAAACTGTGCAAAAGAGATGGGCGCTCCATAAATAGACCTAAAGTAACCTCCAAATAACCCTTCCAAGTGTGAACAACTACCAAACAAAGTAGGGTGCTCAAGCCATTGACCTCCAAGGCTATAAAATGGAAAAATTTAACCATTAAATGGTTAAATCAACATCCACACGTGTGCACAAAGGTTGATGTTCAAATAAAACCATAGTCCAACCTCCCAATAGTCACCAACTAATTAAATCAACATGAACATGTGTGTCAATGAGGGGGGGTGTGCTCCAATAAGTGTTGTACCTTGGAAATAAGTTGTATCCCTTAGCAAAGACCACCATGATAACTACAAAATGATAAAATAGAAGTTCCACCTAGGTTTGAACCTAGGTTGCACCACCAAAGGACTATAATATGATAAAACCTCATCAAACTTTAGAAAAAGGCTTGATCATCCAAGATGTATGTAGAACCCCCCCACTCTAACTCAAACTTTGGAAAAGTACATCAATGAGGGTACTAACATCATAAAAAACATTCCACCTAGGTGATGTTTATGAAATGTTACAATGTCTAGTCATATCACGTAGGGAAATCTCATCAAGGTATAGTGCACAACCACAACACACCTCCAACCACATCAACATCATAAGAGAAAGGGACAATAGAAATGCATGTCCCCACCACACATCTAATACAAGAGGGCCATGTAGAACACCCCTCCTAAACAATACAACATCAACACACCTAGTAACTAGGAATCTCCAACAATATCATCATCGAACTCCTYGGGGGGCTAGATCCATCATCCAAGAACAAGATGTAACACATCCAAGGTAACCAGATATACCAAAACCACACAAGAACGAGATAGCATGCTCCATAACTATCAAATGTGCAACCAAGTTGTGATCAACAAGGCAAGCACATGTGAGGATTCCACCAAATTAGCAAGCACAATCATCCAACCAAGGAGAAGTGAGACTCCCCAAACCAAAAACCTCCATCAAGTGATCCAATGGCAAGAAGAGAAGTGCTCCATGAAGATGAATCCCCCTATGTCGGTCTAATACTCCAAGATACTCGTTGCAAATTTCCATCAATGTGATGAAAATCACAATGTGGAACCTCTTCACATTGTGAAAATCACAATAGCCTCTTCTTAGGAGTGCACTAAGCCCATAAATCTCTTGTCAAACTTGTCAAGAAGAAAGAAGAGGCAAGCCCATGTGGTGTGATGGATACACATTAACATCCACAAACACCACATACTTATTCTTTTTTTTGTAATATATTACCAAGAGTTCAAACTTGGCTTCAACAATGCTAAAAGATAAATGAAAGTAAACTAATGCTCACATGTGTTGAGTTTATTCATCCTACACTACTCTAACCTAGGGTAAAACATGAAGCCAAGTGAAATCAAATAGCCAATGCAACCATCCATGCATCACCTCAAGACCATGAATTCTACCCTTGTGTTTGGTAATGAACCAAAACAAGGCTACATGAAAAAAAGGCCTATATATGTTGGGATCTCTATTACAATATGGTTGCAAAATGAAATTTCATTAGATGCATGGCAACCAATACAAAAATCTGAAATAGGAGAGCATGTTCTGGCACATGCTAACTCAATATTGAAGAGGGCTGAAATAAGGTGTGAAATATGTACATGGCATCCCATCATCAACCTCCAAACAAACAAATATGCTCCTCTCCAAAGGCCAATCTACAATAAAAATGTCATTAACACCCTCAAACATTGAGGATGTCGGCTGCTCCAACAATAAAATGCCTTCTACCAAGCATAAGGATGGAGTATGAGGTGAAATTTAGATATGGAAATAAAATTCTGCACACTATTTGATAGCAGAAAATGTCTGTCATTAAATCTGAATTTAATATCTAGCTGTTCCATACAATTTTTAAAATCCAGAACACACTTTCTAGCTAAAAAATCACAGGCACATTCACTAAAATATGAAGATGGATGGAAATTTCCAACACTTTCAAGAACACTAACATGCTCAAAAAATTGAAAATTTTCTGAATTAAATATGGGCAAACATAGCTATAAATTACCATCATAAATTTCTGCACATGCACCTACTAAACATGGCTGCTCAAGAGACATATAATTAACATTTTCACCTTAGAATCATCCTCATGAGTGTTATAGATGGGATCTCCAAAGCATTTTCAATAATCCATCCCCAAATTATGGTTATCAAACCGAAAATTTTCATTACAAACTTCAAACACTTGGCTGCCCTCATTCTCATCAACATGAATAAACACACACATTTAACATTTCATCATCATACAGGGGTTCTCTTTAAAAATAACACTCTCCAAATTAATCATTACATCAAAATCTGAATTTTGAAAAGAATTACAAGTTACACTACACTCGTCTTAATGTTAGAATGAGGTGGAAATTTCATGATCAATGTCTTCTACATGTGAGGTTGCAATATGTTCTCTAACAAATATATCATCCATTTTTTGAAATATATTATGAAAAGTGTCTCATGGAATGGAGAACAAGGTTGCAATTTATGCTTAAGATGTGCAAATTTCTTTCTAATATATTTCACCAAGTAAGCATAAGCATCATATCTCATCTTAATCTCAACCAAGAGAGAACTTGAAGGGTTCTTCTCATAAACGATTATTAAACCAACAACCTTCTCTTCAATATTAACACATATATCAACCCAAAAATATGCTTCATATAAATCTGTTACATGCTCCTCATTACTATATCCATGTATCCGATATCTCAGAAATTTTCTAAAAAGATATGGGAATGATTTTTTATTTTTAGGACTGAAATCACAATACTATTCCCATGCATTCTTTCCAATCAAAGAAAATGGAAAAATCCTCATCAAAACATTTTCATGGACAATATTACCTTCAACAATAAATTTCATGAATGATGAGATACAAGTGAAATGGGCCATCCCCAAAATCTTGGAACATGATGAATCCAAATCCAAGGTTGAAGATGATGTGAAGATCTAGGAATGCATGAAAAATCCAAAGGGGTAAACAAATCTTCTCCAAATTTCCCTTTGGATGGAGCCATTAATTCAAATCTTCAAAGTGTCGAAAATTGAAAATACTGAAGATTTTCAGGTTCTATCAAGCTTGCCTACTGGGTCTGTCTTTGACCACAATTAGGCTCTAAGTTTCAACTGTCTAACAATGGTTTGCTGCTGTTTTAGGACAACAAACTATTCAGTAACTTCTTGCTGATTTGTTATGGTTGCACTTCCAATTTAGGTGCTCTAGCATGTAGTTTTAGCAACCAAAAGTTAGCACATACATACTAAAATAAGTACAACACACCTAAAGATCTTTATAATAAGTAGATCTAAGAAACTAACACATGCATTTTTGTACACAAGTATTTTTCGTCAACATGACCCTGGATAAAACCCTCCCGGGGAAAACCAGTTTGGGATATATGTCTGTAAATGATGATCAAAGCAAGAGATACAACAAGTAATGAAATACAATGGAACCTGTATACATAACAAGCTCCTCACAAGCCTTGCCACAAGAACCAAAGAAATAAGTGCCCAAACTCAGGTGCGCCCTCTCCCTTTGTTGCCCTCTGCACTGAACTGAAGCGCTCTAGCTCATCTGTGACCCAATGAAGAAATCCCTCTATAGGAATGTGCTCTTCTGTGCCGCCTCTCCATTGAAACTGTCAGAGCTCGAATCCTCCAAGAAGATCTGCTACTAGGTAGCTGTCAGTCCTCTCCACAGGTGCACCCTCCTCCTAGCAGAAATGATCACCATAAATAAACTGAGCCAGAAACTGAATGCCTCTCTCTACAGAAGCAAGCACCCAAGCTCTCCTCTCCCTATGCAACATACCTCATCTCAAGGTGATAAATCCTCCTCCTCTAATGAGCAAATGAAGGATAATAAATGTGCCTCCTCTCCTAGATGCACCCCTCCTCCATGTAAGATGCTCCTTCTCAGAAAATGAAGCTATGGCTCCATGGAAATACTCTCCATGCAAGTTCAATCCAAACACAAGCTTCTCCTCAAGCTCTCAAGGGTTTTGCTGAAACCCTCATGAAGTGCGCCCTCCTCCTCAAGAAATGCG
>JZKD02S1619207.1:220849-232394 GCA_000966675.3 Picea glauca
ACCAGATCCCATTAGAACTCCGCAATTAAGTGTGCTCAGGATAGAGTAGTACTGGGATGGGTGATTGTCTGGGAAGTCCTAGTGTTTTACATGCCTATGTAATTTTATAAACGTTGTCCAATTTATCCCACATGCATCATGGGAATTGTTCTGCTCTCACTCTCTCATATATAATTGAGGTGAAGGAGGCCCTTTAAGCATGCAATGGAGTGTGATGTAAATCTTGTTGCGAATGAAGCATATACAACATCTCTTTCTTTTCAGAGATAGGCTGCCCCATTCTTCCAGTTTGTGTTCTGTAATGTTTTTCTCTCTTATTGATTAATAGAAGTTGGTTTTCACTATATTTCTGTGTTCTCCGCATTATCTCTGTGTATTTCCTTGTTATATATAGGTTATATTATTGTGGTCATGTCATTCTTAAAATAATCCGGATCAATTGAGCATAGGTATGTTCCCCTGCTATAACTAGTTGCTTACTTGCGGCATTCATTTCCTCCTTTGTATCATAACATTCATTTGACTATGAAAAACCAAAAAAAGACAAGCGAGAAAAGAATATTATCTTATATTGGCAGCAGTCGTGTCGCCTTTGAATAGAGCACAAACTTTTGAGTCCACTTCTCATCAAAATTTTGGGTTTAGCATGACCTTAGGAAGCTGAGCTTATTACTTAGAGTTTACTCCCCCAACTAGTTACTCTTCCAATCCCTATGGAGAGTTTGATTGGTGCCTCCGACATCACAATTAAACTTTAATCATTGAGTCTATGCTGCCATAGTCTTCCGTATGTCTCATGCTCTTGTTCAAAGGATGTCTATTAGCCTGTGTCGACCATTCCTCAGAACTCTTGACTTTGCATGTCGTCCATACCCTCAGTATGTCTCAGAGTTACATGAAGCCGTAGTCCTATCATGCACCATGGTCCTACTTTCATCATTGGTAGGTAACCTTGAACCCAATAGTTGACATTTCATCATTGGTCGCTGGCTGGGGGGTTTCCCTTATGTTCGATGACAATAAATTTATTCACACATTGGGATTCATGTAGTGTCTTGGATGCCATTAGCCTTATTGGTGGTTTCCTCGCCTTTGTCATCATTTTTCCTTATTGACTACTATTCAAAGGGTCTTTTTTGTGTACCGCTTACATCTAGCACACATGAAAAGATGCACAGGGTCGTTGGTTCATGAACATGTTCTTCATCCGATTTCATCCAAATAATCAAGCTCCTGCTTTGTACCTCGTGATGAATGATGAGAGATGCCTCAATGCTCTCCTTTCAGTGGGTCTCCTTCCATCGACTTCAACCCATCTATTCTGGAAACGAGGCCTAGAGTCCTTTGAGTACCTAGAGGCTTGCAGTCATTAGTGGCAATTTCTCCCGCCATCGACAGTTGGGAATACATCAATGTCTCATGATCGATGGATTCTTCAAGTGTTTGACATCAAATCCTTTATTCTCACTTGTAAGAATGTACTCGATGCCTTGATACCTACTTTCATTATCGGTAGGATATCTCACATTTGTTAACAATATACCTTAATGACCGGTAATCAAACGAAGTATCATTGTGTTCGACCTCAACTCCTTTATTCACATGATGTAGACTTGAAACTTTGGAGGATCACGTAGAATACTTGAAGACATCAGTTCATAGTCACAACTTTTCTGAGATGTTGCTATCTTTCATTGGACCAGTACCTATGTGACTTTGGTGATCATGGGACATTAGATTGTACTCCATTGTATACAGATATATTCAGATTGATTTTGAGACTGGTTTTACTGGGCCTTGTTCATGACTATGACAACGTTTGGCATGTAGCCACCTTTGTATTGCCTATTCATGGCCATGAACAACAGTTTGTTATATTTTCACATGGATCTGCAGTGTAATTCAAATTGACAGCCATGTGCACAAAGTCAATACATATTGCAATATTCTCATGAGAATCTAGTTCGTCTAGCTGGGGCTCCATTACTCCACTTTTGGGTATTATAATATATTTCGGTCATCACACATACTCCTCTGACCTCACACATTAGGGGGCATGTTTTATAGCAAGATTTGCCTCACCCTATGCAAATTTTCTCAGAAGGCCTTTTTTCATTTCCCAATGCAGACTTGAAGTCCATTTTTGCAATTCCCAGTGCTAAAAACAATAGTTTTCCACATATATGCACACTAACAGTTATACAACATGCGTATACGCATGTTACACCATTACTGTTCACGTACATCGGGTTTTGTGCCCAAA
Source organism: Picea glauca (assembly GCA_000966675.3). NCBI lineage: Eukaryota > Viridiplantae > Streptophyta > Pinopsida > Pinales > Pinaceae > Picea > Picea glauca. The sequence goes on from JZKD02S1619207.1 coordinate 223,113, forward strand.
ATTAAAAAAATGTGTCGAGTTTCTATGTTACGTCACAAGATCCATGATCCTTGAGATTACATATACTGGAAACGTTCTGACTTGGCCCTTCAGTTCCATTTGAAGGATATAAATGGGCCATATCTAAGCTGTGGAAAAGAGGAGAAGAATTCAACTTTGAGAGCAAAGTTACTCTGGAGAAATTATTCACTTCATACTGAGTTTTCATCCCTTTATCCTTTTAAGTTTGAACACATTGTTCATCCCCCAATCTCTTCCCTACTTGATTGAGAACCTCATTGTCTCTCTTATATGAGCTTGCCTTTGGTGGAGGATTTAAATGGTGGAGGCCCAACTAGAAGGGACTTAGTTTCTCAGTTCTGAACCATGCCGACACAAAAGTTTATAATTAATACACTTCTTCTGATTACATTTTAATATAAATAATCTTTTCTTGTCCAATTAATGTCTTGCAGATATTTGAATTGTTATTCCATGAGCATATTTGTTATGAATATTGATGGATTATTCTATTGAATGTGTTAACTTTATATATTATTACCATATGCTTTCGTTTCTTGGTTGTTGAGGACAAGTTGCAGGTGTATTTCTTTGAGTCAAGTGCTCAACGATGGACTTCATCGAACGTATGGACGAGGTAGGCTCTTTATCTTGTCTTGTTATCATATTTTCTTATATAACATACTTGAGACTAGAGTTGATTTCTGTAGTCATTTTCGTCTGTTGTGGTTTACCCCATGCCATAGAGATATTTTCATCGTAACACTGCCAACTCCAAATCATGAGTAGCATAGTTCTTTACATGATCCTTCAACTTCCTTGATTCAAAGCATACAACATACCCATTTTGATTGAGGACTCCACCAAGACCTTGTTTACATGCATCAATGCATACAATGAAGTCTTCATTTGGATCAACAATCCTTAGTATTGGAGCACTTGTTAGTAAATGCTTCAAGTGTTGGAAACTCTTTTCACAATCCAATTCCCTCTAAAACTTCACACCCTTCTTTTGCAAGGAAGTGATTGGGTGTGCAATCATTGAGAATCCATCAATAAATCTCCTATAGTAGCCTGCAAGGCCCATGAATGATCTGACCTCTGTCACATTCTTTGGTGCTGACCATCCTCTAATGGACTCTATCTTCTCAAGGTCCATTGCTATCCCTTCTTCTGAAATGATATGTACCAAATAATGAATTTGCTTCTAATAAAATGAACACTTGCTCAATTTGGCATACAACTGATGCTCCCTTAATACTTGTAATTCCATCCTTAAGTGTTGTTCATGATTTTTCTTTGACTTAGAATATATAAGAATTTCATCTAAAAATACAATGAAAAACTTATCTAAGTATTCTATGAAAATACCATTCATTAAACACATGAAGACAACTGGTGCATTTGATAACCCAAATGACACCACTGTGAACTCATAATGACCATACCTTGTTCTGAAAGCAGTCTTGATGATGTCTTCTTCTTTAATTCTTACGTAGTGATAAATTGACTTGAATCTTGGAGAATGTTTTTTCATCTTTCAATTGATCAAAGAGGTCATCGATCCTTGGAAAATGATACTTATTCTTCATAGTTGCTTTGTTCAACTGCCCGAAGTCAATGCAAAGTCTCAATGTTCCATCCTTTTTATTCACAAATAAAATTGGGGCACCCCAAGGTGACACACTTGGGCGTATATACCCCTTCTTCAAAAGTTGTTCAAGTTGCATTTGCAACTCCTTCAGTTCTGGTGTACGCATTGTGTAGGGAGTCTTGGATACTGGAGTTGCTCTAGACATCAGATTTATAGAGAAATCAATGGCTCTTTTAGGGGGTAATCATAGTATTTATTTAAACACATCTTCAAACTCTTTTAGGACTGCATAATATTCAATATTTGTCACTCTATATTTAGGTGTTTCTTCCATATGAGCTGCAAATATTTGACATCCTTTTTTGTAACATTTCTTCAATTGCAATGCTGAAATCTCTCTGAAAATGACTGCCTTGAGAATTCCATGTACTGTCCTTAGGTTCCCTTTCTCATCCAAGCAAGTAAATTCCTTTCTATGATAGTATATAATAGCATGATGTTGGTCCAACCAATCCATCCCAATTAGACAGTCATAGGAACCTAAAGGAAAGATGTTCAAATATGCACTGGTGTTCAGTCCATTCATGTCCATAGGACATGACTTAACCATCTCATTAAATTTTCTTTTGGCTCTGGTAGCCATCTGCACCAACCAATATTGTCCATGCTAGCTTCTTGGAAAATGCAAACTTTCCACCATCTTAGGATCTATATAACTATGAATAGCTCCTGAATCAATTAAAATAAAAATGGTTTGGTTGTTGGTCATACCTTCCACTTCAATCATATGTGATTGAAACTCTGCTTGCTTGTTGTCCAGGGATGGATAGATCCTTGGTACATTTATGCCCATGTCTTCCACTGTTTCAACTTGTTGTACATTGTGAACAATTCTCACTTTTTCACCTCAGTGAGGATAATNTGCGCAAAGTCAATACATATTGCAATATTCTCATGAGAATCTAGTTCGTCCAGCTGGGCTCCATTACTCCACTTTTGGGTATTATAATATATTTCGGTCATCACACATACTCCTCTGACCTCACACATTAGGGGGCATGTTTTATAGCAAGATTTTCCTCACCCTATGCAAATTTTCTCAGAAGGCCTTTTTCCATTTCTCAATGCAGACTTGAAGTCCATTTTTGCAATTCCCAGTGCTAAAAACAATAGTTTTCCACATATATGCACATTGACAGTTATACAACATGCGTATACACATGTTACAACATTACTGTTCGTGTACATTGGGTTTTGTGCCCAAAATTAAAAAAATGTGTCGAGTTTCCATGTTACATCACAAGATCCATGATCCTTGAGATTACATATACTGGAAACGTTCTGACTTGGCCCTTCAGTTCCATTTGAAGGATATAAATGGGCCATATCTAAGCTATGGAAAAGAGGAGAGGAATTCAACTTTGAGAGCAAAGTTACTCTGGAGAAATTATTCACTTCATACTGAGTTTGCATCCCTTTATCCTTTTAAGTTTGAACACATTGTTCATCCCCCAATCTCTTCCCTACTTGATTGAGAACCTCATTGTCTCTCTTATATGAGCTTGCCTTTGGTGGAGGCCCAACTAGAAGGGACTTAGTTTCTCAGTTCTGAACCATGCCGACACAAAAGTTTGTAATTAATACACTTCTTCTGATTACATTTTAATATAAATAATCTTTTCTTGTCCAATTAATGTCTTGTAGATATTTGAATTGTTATTCCATGAGCATATTTGTTATGAATATTGATGGATTATTCTATTGAATGTGTTAACTTTATATATTATTACCATATGCTTTCGTTTCTTGGTTGTTGAGGACAAGTTGCAGGTGTATTTCTTTGAGTCAAGTGCTCAACGATGGACTTCATCGAACGTATGGACGAGGTAGGCTCTTTATCTTGTCTTGTTATCATATTTTCTTATATAACATACTTGAGACTAGAGTTGATTTCTGTAGTCATTTTCGTCTGTTGTGGTTTACCCCATGCCATAGAGATATTTTCATCGTAACACTGCCAACTCCAAATCATGAGTAGCATAGTTCTTTACATGATCCTTCAACTTCCTTGATTCAAAGCATACAACATACCCATTTTGATTGAGGACTCCACCAAGACCTTGTTTACATGCATCAATGCATACAATGAAGTCTTCATTTGGATCAACAATCCTTAGTATTGGAGCACTTGTTAGTAAATGCTTCAAGTGTTGGAAACTCTTTTCACAATCCAATTCCCTCTAAAACTTCACACCCTTCTTTTGCAAGGAAGTGATTGGGTGTGCAATCATTGAGAATCCATCAATAAATCTCCTATAGTAGCCTGCAAGGCCCATGAATGATCTGACCTCTGTCACATTCTTTGGTGCTGACCATCCTCTAATGGACTCTATCTTCTCAAGGTCCATTGCTATCCCTTCTTCTGAAATGATATGTACCAAATAATGAATTTGCTTCTAATAAAATGAACACTTGCTCAATTTGGCATACAACTGATGCTCCCTTAATACTTGTAATTCCATCCTTAAGTGTTGTTCATGATTTTTCTTTGACTTAGAATATATAAGAATTTCATCTAAAAATACAATGAAAAACTTATCTAAGTATTCTATGAAAATACCATTCATTAAACACATGAAGACAACTGGTGCATTTGATAACCCAAATGACACCACTGTGAACTCATAATGACCATACCTTGTTCTGAAAGCAGTCTTGATGATGTCTTCTTCTTTAATTCTTACGTAGTGATAAATTGACTTGAATCTTGGAGAATGTTTTTTCATCTTTCAATTGATCAAAGAGGTCATCGATCCTTGGAAAATGATACTTATTCTTCATAGTTGCTTTGTTCAACTGCCCGAAGTCAATGCAAAGTCTCAATGTTCCATCCTTTTTATTCACAAATAAAATTGGGGCACCCCAAGGTGACACACTTGGGCGTATATACCCCTTCTTCAAAAGTTGTTCAAGTTGCATTTGCAACTCCTTCAGTTCTGGTGTACGCATTGTGTAGGGAGTCTTGGATACTGGAGTTGCTCTAGACATCAGATTTATAGAGAAATCAATGGCTCTTTTAGGGGGTAATCATAGTATTTATTTAAACACATCTTCAAACTCTTTTAGGACTGCATAATATTCAATATTTGTCACTCTATATTTAGGTGTTTCTTCCATATGAGCTGCAAATATTTGACATCCTTTTTTGTAACATTTCTTCAATTGCAATGCTGAAATCTCTCTGAAAATGACTGCCTTGAGAATTCCATGTACTGTCCTTAGGTTCCCTTTCTCATCCAAGCAAGTAAATTCCTTTCTATGATAGTATATAATAGCATGATGTTGGTCCAACCAATCCATCCCAATTAGACAGTCATAGGAACCTAAAGGAAAGATGTTCAAATATGCACTGGTGTTCAGTCCATTCATGTCCATAGGACATGACTTAACCATCTCATTAAATTTTCTTTTGGCTCTGGTAGCCATCTGCACCAACCAATATTGTCCATGCTAGCTTCTTGGAAAATGCAAACTTTCCACCATCTTAGGATCTATATAACTATGAATAGCTCCTGAATCAATTAAAATAAAAATGGTTTGGTTGTTGGTCATACCTTCCACTTCAATCATATGTGATTGAAACTCTGCTTGCTTGTTGTCCAGGGATGGATAGATCCTTGGTACATTTATGCCCATGTCTTCCACTGTTTCAACTTGTTGTACATTGTGAACAATTCTCACTTTTTCACCTCAGTGAGGATAATMTCTAAACATATGATCTCCTTTACAACCCCAACATTGAATAGGTGGCYTCCTTGACCTTCCCCTCCCCGTCTCATTCGTTCTRTGTTCTCTRKAAGTTGGTTGTCCYTGAGGACTATTTCTGAAGAATGGTGGCTTAGTCCCCTTCTTCCTATAATCCATCTTGAATTTCTTCTTGTCTTCCCAAGATTTTTGGAAAGTTGGCCTTGATTTTTGTTGATYATATAGGCATTTAKCTCACCTTATGGTCTTWTCCAATGTTTTGGGATCATTATATTGTATTTTTTTACTGATGAATGATGGCAATCCACTAAAATACCTCTGAATATTAACTGTCTCATCCTTGATGAAAGAAACATACTTGAACAKTTCTAAAAACCTTCTTTCATATTCATCTATGGTCACACTCCCAAGTTTGAGTTGAAATAACTCTATCATTTTCTTGTCATAGTATCTCTTAGTCMAGTATTTCTTTTCAAAATACTTCTTGAATTCCCTCCAAGTAAGATTTTTCTCTTTAAGGTGTTGCACTTKCACAAGCGGATCCCACCACATGGATGCCTTTCCCTTGAGATGATAGATGAAAATTMTTCCTTCTGCATGAGAGAAATAATTATGCAATCGAAAATACTTTCTCATGCCTAGTAGCCATGTCTCTTCATCTTCATCCTTCTTGTGCTCACCATCAAATGTAGAAGGTTTTATTTTGTTCATTTCTTCTCGTAGCTCATCCACCCCGACCTCTTATGCTTCCTAACAGGGGATGGAATTGATATGTTGTGTTCTCTCCTATTGGAATGACTTGGGGAGTGATGGTGATGCCTGCCAATACTTCTTGTTCATCTTTTCTCATCAGGAGACCTGTGACTTCCTAATTTGCTTGATCCACTCTCCTTATCCAATTTATTTTCTATTCTGTTCAAGCTCTGCATTAACTTCACGTTGAAGTCCTCCTGTTGCTCCTTGGATTTCATAATCCTTTCCTTATAATCTTTATGGTTTGGACATCCTTTACAAATTTTTAATGGTCTCTACCATATTCATGTTTTTTTCCTTTCCTTCTCCATGTCCATCTAAGTTTGTTCCTTCAATGCCCATATGGACATCCATCCCTTTGATCTCATCTTCCTCACTGTATGCTCTTTGTGTATCTTCCATCCCTTTGCACTCTGTACTAATCCTAATATGATCTAACATATGTTAACTCTTCTAAATGTGAAACCAACAAAATTTGTTAGGCTAAATACTTTAACAGATTCATGAAGTTATGTACAATTCTGGTTCAATAATGCATCATAATTGTTTCTTTTGATTTTTCATGAAAAATTGATTGCCTAGATCAATTTAATGGGTGAATATTTATATTCTAATTTCTAATACCTTTCCAATGCCTGCTTCCATGCTCAATTTTGAGTCTTGAGTAGAAAGTTATGGTTATTTGAAAATTGTCCATTAATTTTTTTCTCTTCACTCTTCAACTTGGTGCAAATCTGTGCTGTAATTATGCATTTTTGCACCTACTCCATTGGAGTTTTAGTAGGATCTCAATTAGGTTTCTTCATATACATATTTTGGATAGTTTTTCCAAGTTTCACCTCTTTCTGGGTTGTGGGATGCTAGTTACAACTTGTTGAAGTTCTAGGCGAATTAGTGTTTTTTGGTCTGGAATGCTACATGTACCTTCATTTCCATATTAAACATTTTTAACATGTCCAGAATTTAATTCAGCTCTAGGATTTTTTTCTATGGTTCAATATATTTCCATATATTGCTCATGTGCCTCAATCTGATTCTGGATCAGAAAGTTATGGCCTTTCGAAGTTAGTTGGGTCTTAAAATTTACCCTCCACTGTTTGTCCTATAACTTCCTCATAAAAGCTCTGTTTGACGAATGGTTTACATCATTGTAAATATCTCTCTGGGATCTTTCATTTGAGCTACAAAGACACAATATATCTTGGTACACTTTGTTCTCGTGGTTTTTTAGTAGCTAAAAACACTGTTTAGGGCCTCAAAAACGTGTTGCAAAAAGATGGCCTTCAAACAATATAAAAAGTCGCAGAAAATTCACTGGTTTTCCACTGTTGTAGACCATCCAAACGACTTCATGTGCACAAATTTTAAAATGTACACCCATATTTATCCCGATCAACAACACCGTAAGGTAGCGCATGCTCCACACACCTATAATCAATGTGGATCACTTCTCTATCGCGCCAATATCTGGTGCACACTACTTTTGTGTCGCGCAAAAGAAACACCTAAAATTAGAGTGTCAAATATTGAAGATTATGCAGTCCTAAAAGATTTTGAAGATGTATTTAAAGAAATACCAATATTAACCCCTAAAAGAGACATTGATTTCTCCATCAATATGATGCCTGAAGCAACTCCAGTATCGAAGACCCCTTATAGGATGAGTACACCAGAATTGAAGGAATTTCAAATGCAACTTGAAGAGATTATAAAGAAGGGGTATATACGCCCAAGTGTGTCACCTTGGGGTTCCCTAGTTTTATTTGTGAAGAAAAAGGATGGAACATTGAGACTTTTCATTGACTTCAGGTAGTTGAAAAAAGTAACTGTGAAGAATAAGTATCCTTTTCCAAGGATCGATGACCTCTTTGATTAGTTGAAAGATGTAAAAATATTCTCCAAGATTGATCTCAGGTCAGGTTATCATCATGTAAGAATTAAAGAAGAAGACATCAACAAGAATTCGTTCAGAAAAGGTATGGTCATTATGATTTCACAGTGGTTCCATTTGGGTTATCAAATGCACCAACTGTCTTCATGTGTTTAATGAATGGTATTTTCAGAGAATACTTAGATAAGTTTGTCATTGTATTTTTAGATGACATTCTTATATATTCTAAGTCAGAGGAAGAGCATGAACAACACTTGAGGATGATATTACACGTATTAAGGGAGCATCAGTTGTATGCCTTATTAAGCAAGTGTTCATTTTATCAAAAACAAATTCAGTATTTAGGATATCATTTTAGAGGAAGGGATAGCAGTGGTTGGGCCAGAATTACTCAAGGAAATGGAAGAGAAAATGTTGAAAATAAAACATAATTTAAAGCTTCCCAAGATAGGTAGAAAATCTACATTGATAAGGGAATAACTCACATGGAATTTAAAGTGGATTACCATGTATTCTTGAAAGTAAAGGCCAACAAAAGTTCCCTGAAGTTGGGAAATTGTTCAAAGTTGGAAACTCAATTTTGTGGGCCGTTTGAAGTCTTAGAGAGGATTGGACCTGCAACATACATGCTTGCCTTTCCTGCATCAATGTCTATTCATAATGTATTCCATATCATTGCTCAAAAAGTATATACCTGATGCTAATCATGTGAATGTTTGGAATGTGATTCCGGTGGAGCAAGAATATGCCTTTCAAGTGCATCCGGTGTGCATATTGGACCAGAAGATAAAGTAGCTCCAGAATCAAGCCATAGAGCTAGTAATGGTCTAATGGACCTGGTACGGTCCTGAAGATGCAACTTGGGAGCATGAGGATTCTATGTGGGAAGAATACCCGCATATTTTTGAGAATTTTTGAAATTTTGGTTGTATATGTGTATATATTGCACTGAGGAAAATGCATAAATAAAGGGGGAGGGGAATGTAATACCTCTAGGAAGAACCCCAACTGTAAATGTAAATGTATATGTACTTAAGCTAGTGATCTTTTTGGTATAATTTTTCATGCACCTTTCATGGTATAGTGCGCACATGTATTACATACTAAAATGATGAAGTGTGCACATTCCATGATACCACACACAACAAACTTAAGTGAACGTTATTTTGAGGTCAGGGAGACTTTGTGTATATGTTGTGTTTTATAGGCTGGTGAGCTACTTATTATAATCTAGGAGGCTTATGTGTTGAATTAGGCCGAAGATCCTAGATTCTAAAGG
>JZKD02S1619207.1:246805-271009 GCA_000966675.3 Picea glauca
TCTCTCTTTCACATTTAATATGATACAGTAATATGTTTCTTTCCCATAAAGTTAGATTTACTTTATTACATAACTCCTTGATCATATGTATAGACTAGCTATTGAATATATTAATATGCCTTTACTTCGATTGGTTTGTACTGTTGTGATCTGAATGGTGCAAGAGCATTGGAGCAAAGCTTGGAACAACAGAGACCTAAGGAAAGCATTCATAAGGTATGTCTATAATCCTTATCTCTTAGTACATTCAATAGGCTAGATCTAGGGAAAGTGTATTATTTTGTCCTGTTTTGTTCTAGATCTAGGTGGATCTAGGGAGATCGGTTCGTGTCTGCACTTACAAATTTATCCTGAAACAAGAGGGATGGAATATACACATGAATCATATAGTTAGGAAGATGATATCAGAGGGATGGATGTCCATATGGGCATTGAAGGAACAAACTCAAATCAACATGGAGAAGGAAAGGAATAAAACATGAATATGGTAGAGACCATTAAAAATTTGCAAAAGGATGTCCAAAGTCACAAGGATGATAATGAAAGGCTTATGAAATCCAAGGAGAAGCAAGAGAAATTCAACATGAAGTTAATGCAGAGCTTGAACATAATAGAAAAGAAATTGGATAAGGAGAGTGGCTCAAGCAAATAAGGAAGTCACAAGTCTCCTGATGAGAAAAGAAGAACTAGAAGTGTTAGCATACATCACCATCACTCCCCAAGGCATTCCAATAAGAGCGAACACAAGAAATCAAGTCCATCCCCTGTCAGGAAGCATAAGAGGTTTGGGGTGGATGAGATACGAGGAGAAATGAGCAAAATCAAACCTCCTACATTTGATGGTGAGGACAAGAAGGATGAAGATGTAGAGACATGGCTGCTAGGCACGATAAAATATTTTCAATTGCATAATTACTCTTCACATGTTGAAGGAAGAATTTCCATCTATCAACTCAAGGGAAAGGCATCCATTTGGCGAGATCAACTTGTGCATGTGCAACACATTAAAGAGAAAAATGTTACTTGGAGGGAATTCAAGAAGTATTTCGAAAAGAAGTATTGTGTATCTGATTAAGAGATACTATGAAAATAAAGTGAAAGAGTTCTTTGAACTCAAACTTTGGAGTATGACCATAGATGAATATTAAAGAAGGTTTTTGGAACTGCTGGAGTATGTTTCTTTCATCAAGGATGAGACTGCTAATATTCAAAGGCATTTGAGTGGATTTTCATCATTCATCAACGAAAAAATACAATATGATGATCCCAAAACATTGGAGGAGACCATAAGGCGAGCTAAATGATTATATGATCAATAAAAGCAAGGCCAACTTTCCAAAAATCTTGGGAAAACAAGAAGAAATTCAAGATGGATTAGAGGAAGAAGGGGACTAAGCCACCATTATTAATAAATAGTTCTCAGGGACAAACAAATTTTAGAGAACCCATAATTATTGAGACACGGGGGCAAAGGCCAAGGCAACCACCTATTCAATGTTGGGGTTGTAAAGACGATCATATGTATAGATATTGTCCTCATAGAGGTGAAGAAGTGAGGACTATTCACAATGTACAATAGGATGAAACAATGGAGGACATGAGAAGAAGTGTACCAAGGATCTATGCAGCCCTGGACAACAGGAAAACAGAGTATCAATCACATATGATTGAAGTGGAAGGTATGATCAACAACCAAACCATTGTTATTTTAATTGATTCAAGAGCTAGTCATAGTTATATAGATCCTAAGATGGTGGAAAGTTTTCATTTTCCAAGAAGCAAGCATGAAAAATCTTGGTTGGTGCAAATGGCTACCAGAGCCAAAAGAAAAGTTAATGAGATGGTTAAGTCATGTCCTATGGACATGAATGGATTGAACAATAGGGTATATTTGAACATCTTTCCTTTAGGCTCTTATGACTGTCTAATTGGGATGGATTGTATGGAACAACATCATTCTATCCTAGATTGTCATAACAAGGCATTTACTTGCTTGGATGAGGAAGGGAACCTAAGGAAAATACATGGAATTCCCAGGGAAGTAATTCTCAGAGAAATTTCAGCATTGCAGCGGAAGAAATATTATAGAAAAGGATGTCAAATATTTGCAACTCATATGGAATAAACACCTAAAGATAGGGTGTCAAATATTGAATATTGTGTATTACTAAAAGAGTTTGAAGATGTGTTCAAAGAAATACCATGATTACCCCCTAAAAGAGACACTGATTTCTCCATAAATCTGATGCATGGAGAAGTTTCAGTATCCAAGACTCCCTACAGGATGAGTACACCATAACTGAAGGAGTTGCAAATGCAACTTGAAGAGATCCTGAAGAAGGGGTATATATTCCCAAGTGTGTCACCTTGGGGTGCCCAAGTTTTATCTATGAAGAAAAAGGATGGAACATTGAGACTTTACATTGAATTTAGGCAATTGAACAAGGTAACTGTGAAGAATAAGTATCCTTTTCCAAGGATCGATGACCTCTTTGATCAGTTGAAAGATGAAAAAATATTCTACAAGATTGATCTCAAGTTGGGTTATCATCAGGTAAGAATTAAAGAAGAAGACATCAACAAGACTACTTTTAGAACAAGGTATGGTCAATATGAGTTCACAATTGTGCCATTTGGGTTATCAAATGCACCAGTTGTCTTCATGCGTTTAATGAATGGTATTTTCAGAGAATACTTAGATAAGTTTGTCATTGTCTTTTTAGATGACATTCTTATATATTCTAAGTTGGAGGAAGAGCTTGAACAACACTTGAGAATGATATTACAAGTATTAAGGGAGCATAAGTTGTATGCCAAATTGAGCAAGTGCTCATTTGATCATAAGCAAATTCATTATTTGGGACATATCATTTCAGAGGAATGGATAACAGTGGATCTTGAGAATATATACGCCATTAGAGGATGGTCAGTGCCAAAGAATTTGACAGAGGTCAGATCATTCATGGGCCTTGTAGGCTACTATAGGAGATTTATTGAAGGATTCTCAAAGATTGCACACCCAATCACTTCCTTGCAAAAGAAGGGTGTGAAGTTTTAGTGGACATTGGATTATGAAAAGAGTTTCCAACACTTGAAGCAATTATTAACAAGTGCTCCAATACTAAGGATTGCAGATCCAAATGAAGACTTGATTGTATACGCAAATGCATGCAAAGAAGGACTTGGTGGAGTCCTCAGTCAAAATGGGTTTGTTGTATGTTATGAATCAAGGAAGTTGAAGAAGAATGAAATGCACTATGCCACTCATGATTTGGAGTTGGAAGCCATAGTGCATGCCTTGAGGAAGTGGAGGCACTACCTCATGGGGAAAAGGTTCAAGCTGAAGACAGACTATAATGGTATGAAATATTTATTTGGACAACCAACTCTAAATGCTAGGCAAAGCAGGTGGTTAGAATTTCTTAGTAAATATGACTTTGATATAAAGCATATCAAAGGGAAATAGAACAAGGTGGCTGATGCACTCAGCATAAGAGTGCATGAGTTGCATGTTACAACCATTAGCATGTACCAATCAGATTTGAAAGACATAATCTTGGAGGATGAAAAATCAGATTTGCAATACAAGGAATTAGTGGCAAAATTACAACAAGGTATTTTGCAGCAGAAAATTAAAGACTATAAGTTAGAAAATGATGAAATTCTCATATACAGGGACAAAATTTATGTACCAAATTCCCAAGAATTAAAAAATATGATATTGAGAGAAATGCATAATGTACCTTATGCTGGGCACTCAGGTTATCATAAAACTATTGCAGTTGTCAAGAGCCAATATTATTGGCCAAACATTAAGAAAGAAGTTGTTGATTTTGATGCCAAATATTTGGAGTGTCAAAAGGTCAAGGCTGAACATAGACACCCAACTGGTTTTCTATAGCCATTACCCATTCCTGAGTGGAAATGGGAAGTTGTAACAATGGATTTCATCACCAAACTTCCCAAAATAAACAAGCAACATGATTATATTACGGTAGTGGCATATAATCTTACTAAAGCTACCCATTTTATTCCAGTAAAGCTCACTCACAAGGAAACCAACATTGTTGATGTTTATATGAGAGAAATTGCTTGATTACATGGTATACCCAATACAATTGTGTTTGAAAAAGATCCACAATTTATATCAAATTTTGGAAAGGATTATTTAATGGATTTGGAACAAATTTGGATTTTAGCATATTCATGTTTTATTCCTTTCCTTCTCCATGTCCATTTGAGTTTGTTCCTTCAATGCCCATATGGACATCCATCCCTCTGATCTCATCTTCCTGAATGTATGCTCTCTATGTATTTTCCATGCATATACACTCTGTGATAATCCTAATCTGATATAAAAACTGTTAACTTTGCTAAATGTGCAACCAACAAAAATATGTTAGGATAAATAATTTAACAAATTCATGAAGTTATGTACAATTTTTGGTCAATAATTCATCATAATTCTTTCTTCCGATTTCCTAAAAAAATGACTGCCCATATCAATTTTCTTGGTGAATTGTTATATTCTACTGTCTAATACCTTTCCAATGCCTACTTCCATGCTCAATTTTGAGTCTTGAGAAGAAAGGTATGGTTATTTGAAAATTATCCATTCATTATTCTGTTCACACTTCAACTTGTTGCAAATCTGCACTGTAATTATGTATTTTTACACCTAATCCATTAGAGTATTTGTAGGATCTCAATTGGGCTTCTGCATATACATATTTTGGACATTATGTCCAAGTTTCACCTCTTTTTGGGTTCTGGGCTGCTAGTTACAACCTGCTAAAGTTCTAGGCCAATTAATGTTTTTGGTATGAAATGCTACAAGTACTTTCTGTTCCATCTTAAACATTTTTAACATGCCCAAAATTTTAATTCAGCCCCAAGAATATTTTCTATGGTTCAATATATTTCCATAGACTGCTCCTTTGCCTCAATCTGATTCCACATCAGAAAGTTATGGCCCTTCGAAGTTAGTTGGGTCTTAAAATTTACCCTTCACTGCTTGTCCTATAACTTCATAAAAGCTTCGTTTGACGAACGATTTACACCATTTGAAATCTCTCTCTTGTATCTTTCATTTGAGCTGAAAAGTGTACCTTGGTAAAATTTGTTCTCAGCATTTTTGAGTAGCTAAAAATGTTGTTTAGGGCCTAAAAAATGCGCTGCAAAAAGATGCTCTTCAAACAATATAAAATGTCGCAGAAATTCACTAGTTTTCCACTATTGGAGACCATCCAAATGACTTCGCGCACACAAATTTGAAAATGTACACCCATATTTAGCCTGCGCAGCAACACCATAAGGTAATGCATGCTCCGCCCACCTATAACCAATGTGGATCACTTCTCTGTCGCGCCAATATCTGGTGCACACTACTTTTGTGTCGCGCCCCAATATCTACCATGCACAATTTTGGTTCATGCACTAATACCTGTTGCGTGCAATTTTTGTGTCACATGCTAATATTCCTCATGCATTGCACTCTATGCACTGCACCATGCCAAAATTTGGTATGCTCCCACCGTGCACCAGTACCTTGCACACACCATTAATTAAACCGTCACGCGGAAATAATATTCAACATGCATGCATTGCATACCAACATTGTGCGCGCACCAACAAAATTCCTTTTTCCTCTGCCAATATTGCACATACCACGCGTGCCAATATTATGCGTGCGCACACCACACACACCAATATTATGCGTGCGCACACTGTGCACACCAATATTATGCATGCACCGCCCTCTTTGCACCGCACAATGCTAAATTTAGTACGCACATCCGCGCACTAATATTTTTCGCACTTCACTAGTTCTACTCCGCGCAATGCCAAATTTAAGTGCGCACACCCACACACCATTTTTTCACACATTATCATTCTGCACCGCGTAATGCCAAATTTAAGTGCACACACCCACGCACCAATATTTTTCTGCACATCCCAATTTGTACTCCGCAGCACCAAATTTTAGCGCGCGCAACCACACACCCTTATTTGCCACAAATCACAAGATTTTTACCGTGCATCATGCATTTTTATTCCGCACAGCTACACACCTTCATTTTTCCACGCATCAATTCCTTGTGAATTCTGTTGCAGAAATTTGGGGCTTTTGCCAAACTTTTCCCAATTTTCACCTTGGACATTCTACAACTATGAAATTTGTTCAATTTAACTCTGACAACACCAATTCAAACTATGAAACAACAGGTCCTTGCTGGTTGACATTCCCGAAACAAATATTTCCCAAACTCAATTCATGAATTGAGAATTTTAATCCATTAATATCACTCCATCTGTCATGGTTTCCCTATAACTTCAAATTCGACCCATTCCAGGTCTGAATTTGCTAGTATAGATATTAAATTAAGAATATCTCACTAGTTGGCCAAATTTCTCAAAATTTTCATGAGTTTAACAAAAGAAATTGGGGATTTTGCCCAATTCCATGCAATTGCTTCTAATTTTTACCATGGATGCTCTGTAACTTGAAATATGGTATTATTGTTCATTGAATTGGGAAAAAGCCCCGATTTCTGTTGATAAACTCATGGGAAAATTGAGAAATTTGGCCAAGTGGTGAGATATTCTTAATTTAATATCTGTTCTAGCAAATTCAGACCTGGAATTGGTTGAATTTGAAGTTACAGGGAAGCCATGATAGATGGAGCAAGATTAGTTGATTAAAATTCTCAATTCGTGAATTGAGTTTGGGAAAAATTCGTTCCAGGAATGTCAACTAGAAAAAATTTGTTGTTGTAGAGGTTGAATTGGTGTTATCGAGGTGAAATTAAAAAAAAATCATAGTTGCAGAATGTCTATGGTGAAAATTGGGAAATGTTTGGCAAAAGCCCCAATTTCTGCAGTGTAATTCACGAGAAATTGATGCGCAAAAAATGAATCTGCGCACTAAAAATGCGTGATGCATAGTGAAAATCTTGTGTTGTGTGGAAAATAAGTGTGCATGGATGTGTGCGCTAAAATTTGGTGCCGCGGAGTATGAGTTGGAATGCATGAAAAATAATGGTGCGCGGGTGTGCACCATTAAAGTTTGGCACTGCGCGGTGTAGATTGGTAATGCACGAAAAGTAACGGTGCCCGGGTGTGCACACTTAAATTTGGCGTTGCTCGGAGTAGAACTAGTGAAGCGTGGAAAAATAATAGTGCACGGATGTGCGCACTAAATTTAGCACTGTGCGGTGTGGATTGGGTGGCGCATGCATAATATTGGCGCACATGGTGTGCGCAGTATTGACAGAGCGCAGAGGAATTTTGTTGGTGTGCGTGCAATGTGGCTATGCAATGCATGGATGTTGAATATTCATGTCGCGCGACAATTTAATTAATGGTGCATGCGAAGTATTAGTGCGCGGTGGGAGTGTAATAATTTTTGGCATGGTGTGGCGCATAGAGTGAAATGCATGCGGAATATTAGCATGCAACACCAAAATTGCACGCAACATGTATTAGTGCATGAACCAAAAATGTGCGCGATAGATATTGGTGCGCGACACAAAAGTAGTGCGCACCAGATATTGGCATGACAGAGAAGTGATCCACATTTCTATAGGTGCATGGAGCATGCGTTACCTTATGGTGTTGCTATGCAGGCTAAATATGGGTGTACATTTTCAAATTTGTGCACACGAAGTCGTTTGGATGGTCTACAACAATGGAAAACTAGTGAATTTATGCGACATTTTATACTATTTGAAGGTCACCTTTTTGTAGTGCATTTTTGAGGACCTAAACAACGTTTTTAGCTACTCAAAAATACCAAGTATTGAGTGTACCAAGGTACACTTTCTCTTTGTAGCTCAAATGAAAGAGCCTGAAGAGAGATTTCTAATGGTGTAAACCATTCGTCAAACAAATCTTTTATGAGGAAGTTATAGGAGAAACAATGTAGGGTAAATTTTAAGACCCAACTAACTTCGAAGGGCCATAACTTTCTGATCTAGAATTAGATTGTGGCACATGAGGAGTCTATGGCAATATATTAACCATAGAAAACAATCTTGGAGCTGAATTGAAATTATGGGCATGTTAAAAATGTTTATTATGGCATAGAAGGTACCTGTAGCATTCTAGACCAAAAACACTAATTGGCCTAGAACTTCAACAGACTGTAACTAACAGCTGAGAACCCATAAAGAGTTTATGTTCACTCTTCAAATTGGTGCAAATCTGTGATGTAATTATACATTTTTTCACCTACTCCATTGGATTTTTAGTAGGAGTTCAATTGGGTTTCTTCATATACATATTTTGGAAAGTCTATCGAAGTTTCACCTCTTTCTGGGTTTTGGGCTGCTAGTTACAGCCTGCTGAATTTCTAGGCCAATTATTGTTTTTTGGTTTGGAAAGATACATGTACCTTCATTTCCATATTAAACATTTTTAACATGCCCAAAATTTTAATTCAGCTCTAGGAATGTTTTCTATGGTTCAATAGATTTCCATAGACTACTTCTGTGCCTCAATCTGATTCTGGATCAGAAAGTTATGGCCCTTCGAAGTTAGTTGGGTCTTAAAATTTACCCTCCACTGTTTGTGTTGTAACTTTCTCATAAAAGCTCCGTTTGATGAACGATTTACACCATTAGAAATATCTCTTCGGGCTCTTTCATTTGAGCTGCAAACACATAATGTAACTTGGTACATTATGTTCTAGTGGTATTTGAGTAGCTAAAACCGTTGTTTAGGGCCTAAAAAACGTGCTGCAAAAAGATGACCTTCAAACAATATAAAATTTCACGAAAATTCACTGATTTTCTACTATTGTAGACCATCCAAACAACTTCACGCGCACAAATTTGAAGATTTATACCCATATTTAGCCTACAAAACAACGCCATAAGGTAACCCATGCTCTACACACCTATAACCAATGTGGATCACTTCTTTTTCACGCACAATTTTGGTTCATGCACTAATATCCGTTATGTGCAATTTTGGTGTCGCATGCTAATATTCCACATGCACTACACTCTATGTGTTGCACCATGCCAAATTTTTGTACGCTCCATCCACTCACTAGTACTCTGTGAGCACCATTAATTAAACGTTCACTTGGTAGGAATTTTCATCATGCATTCATTGCATACCAGCATTGCACGCACACCAACAAAATTCCTCTGTGATCTGTCAATACAACGCACACCATGCGCACCAATATTATGTGTGCGCACACCACTCGCACCAATATTATGTATGCGCCACCCAATCCACACCGCACAATGCTAAATTTAGTGCGCACATCCGCACACTAATATTTTTCCGTGCTTCACTAGTTCTACTCCGTGCAATGCCAAATTTAAGTGCGCACACCCACACACCATTATTTTTCGTGCATTACCACTCTGCATTGTGCAACACCAAATTGAAGTGCGCACACCCACGCACTGATATTTTTCCGCACATCCCAATTTGTACTCTGCAGCACCAAATTTTAGCGAGCACAATCACGCACCCTTATTTTCCACACATCACAAGATTTTTACCGTGAATCATGTATTTTTAGTGCACAAACTTGCACACATTCATTTTTATGCGCATCAATTCCTCATGAATTCCACTGTAGAAATTTGGGGATTTGCCAAAATTTTCCCAATTTTCACCATGTACATTCTGCAACTATGAAATTTGTTCAACTTCACTCCCATAACACCAATTCAACCTGTGCAACAACAAATCGTTGATGGTTGACATTTTCAGAACGAATTTTTCCCACACTCAATTCACAAATTGATAATTTTAATCCACTAATATTGCTCCATCTGTCATGGCTTCTCTGTAACTTAAAATTCGACCAATTCCAGGTCTGAATTTTCTAGAATATATATTAAATTAAGAATATCTCACCACTTGGACAAATTTCTCAAATTTTCCCATGAATTTAACAACAAAAATTGGGGCTTTTGCCCAATTCCACGCAATTGCTTTTAATTTTTACCATGGACGCAATGTAACTTGAAATTTGGCCACTTTGAAATTAATTTGCTGTGAAATTTCACTTTTTTTCAACTTGCTCGGCCCATCCAGGCTCACTGTTGAAAACTGGAGCTTATCAGCTGGAGTTTAATATTGAAGTTTACCATGGACTCTCTATAACTTGAAATTTGGAAATTATGGTATCCTTCTTTGATGGTGAGCACAAGAAGGATGAAAATGAAGAGACATGGTTGTTGGGCATGAGAAAGTATTTTCAATTACATAATTATTCTTCCCATGCAGAAGGAAGAATTTTCATTTATCAACTCAAGGGAAAAACATCCATGTGGTGGGATCAACTTGTGCAGGTGCAACACATTAAAGAGAAAAATGTTACCTGGAAGGAATTGAAGAAGTATTTCGAAAATAAATATTTGACTAAGAGATTCTATGACAAGAAAATGAAAGAGTTCTTTGAACTCAAACTTGGGAGTGTTAGCAATGAAAGTTACACTTTGAATGCTAAAGTGCAAGCTCAATACCGATCAATAGGTTTATGAGATAAGTCTTAAAATGTGGTGTCAAATGGATAAAAATCAGTCCGACAATGTTAAAACACAATAAATTCTAGATGAAATGCATCAACAAAAGAGGTCTTGTTTAACTTAGATAAGGGTTTTGACGATTAATGTGGATAGAATGAAGACTTGGTAAGAAAAATGAAGTGAGTCTACGACTAGCATCAGGATTTACCAATATACAAAAGAGAAAAAAGATTAAGATACAAGAGCTTCTTAAATCCAAGCTAAAAAATCTGAGAAAGTTATAACAACATCACAATCAAACATCCATTGTAATACAACTACAAAATATCATTTGAATCATTCAATGACAGTAAAAATTTAGAGTCAGAGAGAGATAAGATGGAAAGAGAGAAAACTGACTTCCATTAAACAAAATTTCATCAAGTTTGATACATTTAACCATAGTAGGCTCTGTTACATTAAAGTCATCAAAAGAGTCGTTTACATCAATCGTTCGAACCTACAAAAAGTCTTCTAATGCTGATTTTATAACCTAGATAGGGAAAAATAGCATACAATGCGAGTTCATCCTCTAACATTGGATTCTTTCATCTTAAACTGAGGTAATTACACCTGTACAAACTGGAACTAACAAACTGCTACAAAAAGGATAATGTTGGAAACTATCCTAATACCTTAATCTTGCATAATGAGGTGTCCTTTGAGTGCATTACCTTTGTTTCCAGGTATCCTCTAGCTTTAAACTAACCTCAAAATAGTTGTACCAAGCTCCCCTAGCCATCTAGTGACCATTGATCCTCTTGAAACCATCAAAATAGGAGTTTGCAACTAATCCTATAGCGTTGACTGTATCAACCAGTTCACAACAGATTTCGTAGCGAAGTTTGCAGCGTTTGACTGTATAAACCAGTTCACAACACCAGGCACTGCGAACTGTCCTGTAGCTTCCCAATTAGTCTAGCTTAAGACCCAAAACACCCAAAAACTTTCTCCAAAGTTAGGCATGCATGTAGAAGCCTCATAATGTGGTGTATGAGTGAAAAACTCAGTTATAGCAACACAATTCCTAAAAAATATTCAAAAATGCAAGGATAAGCACTTCCAAAACTGAGATTCTTTAAGACATTTCACTTCACTTCCTGAGTCTGGTACTCCTTTTAGTGGCATCTTGGGCCAACAGATTCAAATTTCTTTTGGCTAACTCTTCCTTGAAAGGCTGCAGCTCCATCTTTAACCCCCTGATTTGACCTTGGTAAATTTTGTCTGTATAGGATTTTAAGCTACATGTGGAGAGGTCTAAATCTCTTAGCAATGAACTTGGCCTGTATGAGATTCTCATGATACATATCCATGAGGTCTCTTAACTTCTTCTTTCTCACTAACTCTTCCCTTTTCAATTTATCAATTTTAGCTCTGGCTTCTCTAAGCTGTCTGATCAGCCTTTTAAAAGTAGTGTTGTCTGGAGGGGTGCTTATGTCTATCACCTCAATGTGTTTTTAAATAGCCACAATTTTACCTTTTATATTTATGGGAGATTCCACTACATTCTCATTTTCAATACTTTCTTTCTTTGCTGATGACCTGGTGAAAGGCCTCCTAACTTTAGTTTCAACTGCAACAGATGGTGATGAGAAAAGTAACCTCCTTCCCTTTGTGCCTGTGGCTTCGACTGATGGAATTTCTACTTATTCTGGAGCTGGTTGGGGTGAAACTTCCCTTTGTGGAGAGTGATAAAATATTCCTTCTCCTTATTGTTCATTAGGAGCCTCATCATTTTTAGAAATGTATTTTCCCTTCCTCTTCCTACTTGTCTCTGTGTGAACAGTAATGTGAACCTGAAGAGGACTCTGCACTTTAGATTGTGGAGTAGGAGAAACATTTAATTGCAAATGTGCAGAGGCAATGAAATGATCCCAGTCAATGTTTTTCTTCTTCAACTCCTCCATTACAATAATTTTAATCAACCCCGAGTGAAAAACACTTGTATCAATTTCCTTGGACTTAGCTTGGACCCTATCAACGATTTTCCCAATGCTTATAAACAAATAGAAAGGGAGATTCATGAGGTCTTTTCCTGTGAAGTGCAACAAAAGTCCAATGTGGTATTGATAAATCATATTGAACCTGTCCTCACAGGTGAAATATCTTTGGATCACCCTTAGCATCTTATCAAATCCTTCAACCATGTGACTCCTAGGCACTCCCTTTGATAGGTTATCTCCTTGACATTCTGGTTTAAGGAATTCTTTAGAGAAGGCTGCATTTATATTCATGGACTTAAACCATATTTCACCAGTATTTGGTATTTTAGTAGTTGTTTCTATGGTTTCTTAAGATACCTCAAGTTCAAGAGTCCCCACCTTAGTTTTGGTTCCATCAAAATTCAAGGAAACTTCTCTAGCTACCTCAAGGTGCCCCCTCTGCATCTTCTGAGAGAAATTGAAACATTCCACTCTTTGGAAGACCTCCCTGATCAGAGGTTCAAAAAAAAACAACTCCATGTCATAGGGTTCAGTCCTCACTATGCCCCCACCATTGTGAGCCTTCTTCTGATGTGGATTATCCATTGATGTGATAGGAAGAAAACTAAAAAAAAAATTTGAGTGATGCAAGAGGCAAAACAAAAAGACAAAGGTCTTAGGGTTTTGGATGGATAATCTTTTTCAAAGCTGGTTTTTGTCTGAGTTTTTAATGTTCTTCAACCTATTTTTCCTCTAAGATTATGAAAGAGCAGCTAATAGTCAGCAAATGGAAGAAGACCATACATGAAAATGGAGATACGAGGAGAAATATTTTGCAAAAATATTTTGTTTAACACTTCACCATCATTTTGCAAAACTCATTTAACTTTATCAGAAAAAGACCTTTTTTAAAATTTCCAAAGTAGATAGACTTGAATAAGAAAGGAAATATTGATGATGACCAACTGATACAAGTTCTGAGGTAGGTAAATAATAGTGTTGAGTTGCTACACAGGGTTTGTAGCGCCAAAACAAGGGATTCACAGCAGAATTCACAACATAAGCAACAAAATCCAAATAAGGGATAAGCAAGGTGGCATGACAACAAGGTTTTCTTAATATTTAGTGAAAGAGACAGAGAGATCTACAATTGTCTAAGAATTTGATGACATAGGTAAGAGGGAGAGTTGGCAGCGTGGACCATCAGTTCACAGTGCTTAGGAGAAGCAATGATAGAAAACAACCTTTACTGTCCTTCAACAGATCTTAAAATGATCGTGGAGTACTTGGAGGCTGAGGCTTGAAAATTGATATGATTGAGCTTGGATGAATCCACCCACAACTGGTCTAACCTCCGAATTAGTTTTTCCAGCAAGTTCATAGCAATTTCCATAGCTCCTCTCTGAAAACGACAGTTTTTGTAGCGCCAAGCTAGGAGCATTTTGAAGTCTTGGAAAAACAATTAGAAAAGATTTAAATGATGAAATCCCAGATAATTTCCTTAAAAACATGAGTGTTGAAAACAAGGAGATCGGCTAACAAAGCATCATAAGTGAAATTGTGGTGATGAGAGAAAGTGTACTTGAGATGTGCTGCGAAATGTCTGATGATATGTCAACGTACAAAAGAACATGATTTGACCTTCTAACGGGTAGAGGGACAAAGTCGAGGGGTTTCAGTACATCATGGAAGTGGTGACATGTCAGGGTGGTGGTGGAGGCATAAGGATGATGGCTTGTCTAACCTTTTCATAAATATGAATATATAAACCAAGGGTTTGGGCCAACATTAACACTAACTTTATTTGTGCTAAAACCTAAAAGACTATAAGGAAAAAGACAAAAGTAAAAACTAAACAATACTAAAGATAAAAAATTAAAAAACCTAAGGTTGAATTGACCCAATCAATTCCATGTGATAACATTTGGCTCCACAGGGGATGGCATGCTCCCTATAAGCTACCAAGAAAAAACAACTTCAGTGTCTTATCCTAGGGCTATGGGGTCATTTATTCAATATAAAGAAAAAAAAATTATATTTACAATGGAGGGGACAACCACTCATGGCTTAAGAAAAATAATTCTTCAGAAAGTTCCCATTAACAGGGCCACCAAAAACTTCAGAGTCTTCCAAGTTCTGCAATTTATAAGTATTATTTTGAAAAACTCCAGAAATCTTGAAAGGACCAATCCACAAGGCTTCAAATTTACCATGTTTGCCATTTTCTTGCTTGGGTGCATCCCACTTGAGCACTATATATCCTAGATGTAAATATTCTTTGTTTACCTTCTTTTCAAAATCTTGCTTGATCTTTTTATGATGGCTCTGTGCTTTATCAAAGAGTTTCTCCCTGGTCTGTTGTACTTCTACTAACTAATGCATCCTTTTGACCATATCATCTGGTGCTCCTTGTTGATACTGAAGGAAATTTTCCATAGGTAAGGAAAGCTGAGTAGGAAAAATAGCTTCAATCCCATAAACAAGATGAAAAGGGGAAATACCAAGTGACCTCTTTGTAGTGACTCTATCATCCCATAAGGCAAATTTCAGCTTTGAGTCCCATGCTTTCTTGTTGTCCTCCACTAACTTCTTGATGATATTTACAATGCTCTTGTTAGAAGATTCTGCTAAACCATTTCCTTGGGGGTAATAAGGGGTAGAATTAACTAATTGAATCCCATACTTCTCACAAAAATTCACCAATGGTCCAACTTTGAAAGATCCAGCATTATCAATAACAATCTTTCTTGGACAACCAAATATTGGCATAATATCTTCAAGAAAACCAATGATTACCTTGTGTGAGGCACTCCTTGTAGGAATGGATTCTATCCACTTAGTGAAATAGTCGATTGAATTCAAAATCCACCCGTGTTGACAACTTGAAGATGGATGAATTTCCCCAATGAAGTAAAGTCCCCACTACTGGAAAGGACCATAAACCACCACATGCTTCAGAGGCAAATATTTCAGTTGTTTCTTTCCTGAAAACTTATGACATTTATCACAGGCCCTAATCTTTTCACAAACATCAGTAAATATGCTAGGCCAAAAATACCCATCTTTGAGGATCTTATATGCGATGGTTCTCCAAAAATGATGACCCCTACACAAGCTTTCATGAAAATCAGTCATGGTCCTTTAAGCCTCCTGTGGATCTAGACATCTTAAGAGAACCCATAGAGGATATTTCCAATACAATATGTGATCAATGAGACAATATTTGTTTGCATTTAGTTTCAAAGATCTCACCTTGTTCTTCTCCAAACCATTAGGAGGCTACAAATTTTACAGAAAATAAATAATGTCTTTGTACCAAGTCCATTCTGCCAAGCTGGGACTGATATGTGAGATTTTAACAGAGATATCAATTTGTAGATTCTCAGAGTTTAGGTTCATGAAATTAACCCCCAGTGATTTGAAATTTGATTCAGGCAACAATCTAGATAAAACTTTCCCTTTTATGAACTTAGTAGGCTTCATTTCAAGGTCAAACTCCAAAATTTTGGCAATCCATTTGCTCCTCTTTCCATCTATGTCAGGTTGGATTAGTATTTCCTTCAAAGAGGCTGTTGGGACATAGGAAATAATATTGGAATGAAAAATATATACCCTAAAGGATTTAATGGATTTAACCAAAGCATAATCCTACTTTTCCATAATATCATACCCCATCTCTGCATCCCTTAATGCCCTGCTGAAAAAGGAATAGGCTGCTCCATCCCATCTGTGTTTTTCTGAAGAAGGACAACAACCAATGTGTCATGTGAGGAAAAAGAAAATATCATAAATTTATTTGAATAATCCGGGCTGATGAGAACGGGTGCTTCATTCAATGCTTGTTTGATTTGTTCAAAAGAATTCTGAGCTTCAACATTCCATTTCACCTCATTTCCATTTCTAAGCATAGGTGTGATATACTTAACCAATTCAACAAAGTTAGAGATGAACCTTCTTAAACAATTTATTTTACCCAAGAAAGACTGGATCTCCTTCTTGGATCTAGGAAGAGACAGAGTCTGGATGGCCTCTACTCTACTTGGATCAATCCTTACCCCTTCTGTTGATACAATGTGTCCCAACAACTTGCCTTCTTTCATAGGAAACAAATACTTATTAGGATTGAGAGACAACCCAAACTTTATACACTTCAGGAAAACATTCTTCAAATGATGATAATGTTCCTTATCAGATCTTGAGAACACTATAATGTCATCCAGATATATGACGACAATTTTTTCCTTCTCCCCAATGAAGGAAATATCCATTGCTTGCTGAAAGGTTGCTCCTGCATTACATGGGATTTATCTGTCTAAGTTTCTGCCTAAATGGATTGGTGTCATATTTCAAGGGATTTTATGTTCAATGATGATTGTATCATAAGTTTGTATATCTTCATATTTCCAAGAAAATACATCATCAAACTCCTTTAATAACTTCATATACTCATCCCTTTGCTCCTTTGATAAACTGCTAGACAATTTGACATATTTGGGATTTTCCTCTATACCTAAGCTGCATTATGTCACATCAACTTCTTCATTTGAACCTTTAGCCTTCACAACAATATCATTTCTGTCAAATAATCTCTCCAAGGGGACCAATCCATTTGGAATATGGTTACTGGGCAATTGGAAAATCTTGCGGTCTGCAATTTTATTGAGGAAAATATCAGCATGAGGGCTTTTTGTATCATCATGATATTGAACAATGTGAAGAGCATAAAACTCTTCCATTGTTTCCAGAAATATCTTAATCTCAAGATCATCCTAAAATACCTTCCACTATTTGACATTGTTAGGTATAGAGGGTCTATACTTTACTTCCACATCATATTTGAGCTTGGGGGGCAAAGGGATTTTAAAGTTACTTGCAGAAACAACCGAAGAATCTTCCATATCATTTTCTTCTCTTGGAACAAAAGAGATGTTAGAAGCTAAGAAAAAATTGTCAATAAGATCCCAAACTTCATTTCTGTAAGTCCTTAACCGGGGGTGTTTTTCTTGATACATATTTTTAACCTGATGCACAATTAGTTCAACATCCCCAAACACTGATAACTCGTCAATCTTAATATATTTAGCAGCCCTCAAACCCAAGACAAGAGCCTCATACTATGTTACATTATTTGTAGTTTAAAATTCTAGTTTATAAGACTCTTGAGTTGGGGAAATAAAAACCACTCCAACACCAACACTTTTGTTGGCCCTTGACCAAGTTTTGGGAGATCCTTGGTCAAGTTTGACCTATTTTGGGACTTCGACAGCCTTTCGAAGACAGAGCACAAGACGAAGCAGAGATCGTGGGATCTCAACTCCTTTTTGTCCCCTTTTTTGGATTTGGGATTATGTAATGGGTATAGGATGTCGGTCCATGGGT
The DNA here is from genome assembly GCA_000966675.3 of Picea glauca. Taxonomy (NCBI): domain Eukaryota; kingdom Viridiplantae; phylum Streptophyta; class Pinopsida; order Pinales; family Pinaceae; genus Picea; species Picea glauca. The sequence continues at coordinate 264,639 of JZKD02S1619207.1, forward strand.
TTACCCATGTTTAGGCATATATATATATATATATATATATATATATGTCTAGGCAATATAAGGAGATGTAGATAGGAGATAAGAAGGCATCTATGTGATGTTGGATGAATGGCTAAGTGCTAGATCTATGTATTGTAAATGCTCTGTGCATATCGTGAGAAGCTTGCAGAGCTAAGTGCGAGAGGTTGAGATAGATTGTGAAGTACTTTGTGCTGTAACGCAAGGAAGAAGGATCTAGAGAGCTGCGCAGATCTTCTGTCCTATGCGGAGTAGGGTTTTGAGGTTCCGTGCATGTCACCCATTGAAGAAGCTAATAAATGAGAAGAGTTGGTGGACGTAGCCCCACGGTGGGGGTGAACCATGTAAATACTATGTTATTCTGCTCTGTGCGATGTTCTGATATGTTTATATCTTTTCTTGCTAAGTTCTTTGAGATAGATATATAGATAGATCTGTTTATTCTTTGTGCTTATAATGAATTTGGATGTTAGATCTGACATAGGTGAATTCGCTTAGTGCTTAATCTGCTAGATCTAATCCATTTATGTATGCTAAGTGCTTAAATACATTAGATCAAGGTGAATGATGTGATGCTTTGTCTTTCCTTGCGTAGTAGATACTGGTTAAACAATGATGAAATAACAGTGCTAAGTCCTCTATTAAGTATTCTAATCACATATCTGTGTCCCAGCTAAGGTTGCAAACACTTGAGTCCTGCAACCACCCCTGCCTCTACCTCGGGTGAGACTTCATCTGCTTCGCAGGTGTTGCCGAAAGGGTCGGTAGTTAGGGTTTTGTTGGTGTGTTGTTGTAGCATTGAACCATGGGTTTGCCCCTGTGCCAACAACTTTCTTTAGAAGAGGCCCATCAAAAACATCTTCCAAACTGGGGTATTTTGAGGAGCTGTCTCACAAGTTTTAAAGGTTGTTTTCGGATTTCAATAGGTGATTGAGGAGCATCAGTGAGTTGTAAGATACTGGATCCTAGATCAATGTCAACTGCAAAAATAGGGTGGTTTGTGGGATTAGCTTCATCACTGATGATGTAATCTAGTTTTGCTTCCCTATATATCCTTATGTGATCTCTTCCAAATAAATGAATATTGGCATATGAAAGGTCCATCTGCAAAGTTTCCCCTAGTTTGTTGATTCAAGATATTGACAATAACATCCCAAACTCAGGGGGGACATCAACCACCACAATATCCACGACCACACTCTTCATGGGAAATTGAAACAAGGTAACTACCAAGTCTTTGATCACTCCAAGGAATTTCACTTTTCTGGAGTCAAATGAGTATAAGTCATGATATGTTTTAGTAATTTCCAAACCAAGGTCATCCATGACCGTTTTATTAATAATGTTATGAGATGCACCTGAGTCCATCAAGGAATTGTGCAAAACTTGATCATGAATATTCAATGATGTGTAAAATGGAGCAGAAGAGCCATCCCTATCTTCTACCAAAGGTCCCAATATGACTACTGGTTTTTCATCTTGTAGGTTCATTGAGTCTGTGGAATTGGAGGAAGATTCAGGTTGCAACATCTTGGAAAGATACCTTTTGAACTCTTCATTTTTAATCAGTTCTAAAAATGGTATTGGAATTTTTATCTTTTGAATTTCATTCTCAAAAATAAAAGAAGAGGGATATTTCATAATCTCCTTAATTTTTGGAACATGGGCCTTAATCATTGTTTGAGGGTTTTGTTCCTCTTTTTCTTTACTGCTAGAAACCACAACCTTAGCATAATTTTCTGTTTTGTTGGAATGATCTGATGTACTAGGCTTCCCATCCTTTTTTTTTTACCTTAAGTTGTATTTATTTTGTTTTTCATTATCTTTTCCCCCTTTACTCAATTCATTGAACCGATTGTCCATAAGAGACTCCTCATATGCATATTGATTTAGACGAGGGGATAGGGAGGTATCACCTACACAATGAATTTCTATATTTTTTTCTTCATCCTCTCCTACTTCATCATCAACCATGTTATTTTGAAGAGGGGTCTGAAATTTTTGGTCATCCCTATTTCTTTGATCTCTTTGAAGGATCTGAGGGGAATTATTTTGTCTCCTAAAATTTCCTTTGTTATCAGTATTTTGTGTATTTCTATAATTCTGTTTTCCCTCAAGATTCATTTTTTCCATTTCAGAAGAAAGTGATTTAACCATTTTTGTTAGTTCATCTACTTGAGGGTTACCACCAGAAGAATCAGAGCTTGATTCTTCGACCCTTTTTTTTCTCCTATCTCTATCAGATTTTCCCCTGAGCTTATCAACTGCCAATATGTTTGATTCTACCTCCAAGGCTACATCTTGCATATGAGCTAGTGAGGTAGATATCCTTTCTCTCAAAAAGAGGCAAAAATTAGGGTCAAAAGCACTGGGGTAGGTTATCTTGGCAGAAGTTTCAGTGGGATTAATTTTAGTGACCCAAATTATGTAATATAAAATAAGAAATCTTTCTTATCTCCCCAATTCCTTAGAAATGCATCATCCAAAGCTTCAATTCCAACAATAGATTTAAGAGTTAAACCCCTAAACCATTTCCTAGCCTCACCATTGAGGCTTTGTTCAAAAAATCTCATCCAAACATCCTCGTTTTCAATAATAAGATTGTCAACATAGCTATAAAAGGCTGCAAGGTGTTCCTCTGCAATTATTTCCTCCTCCCCTGTAAACTTGGGCATGTACTTAAGATATTATCCAACTGGGAGAACATTCATAGGCTGAGGCAGCGCAAGAGAGGCATACTTAGCAACCACTATGGAATCCATCCTATTTCTAGGAAGGTTAGAACCTACCATTGGATTATGAAGAGGAGGATTATAAATTACAGGAGAATAAGGAGGAGGTTGGGCCTTGATTGGTACAACTACAGTATTGATGATGTTTATCTTTGGATAAGGAGAAATATAGGATGGAGAAGTTTCACTTTAACAAGGAGAGGCTGAGTCTTGGAAGAGGATGGTGGAAATTGCAAGGGAAATGAGGTGTCTTCTTCTTTGGTCACAACAATTTTAAGAGAGGGAGGAGAAGGAAAACCTAGGGTAGGAAAATCCACTAAAGTTTCAAGTCTAAATCAACTTACAACATCAGGTGAGGAAAGAACTTAAAAAATTTCTTCTTTCAATTTGGGAGAAAAAGAAGAATATTCCACCGGAAAATCTTCAAGATTTAAATTTCTAGAAATTTCAATAGAGGGTAAAAAAGGAGCACTAGATACACCTATTGGTGTTTTAAAAGTGGAATCAATAAAATGATCAGTAGTACGTGGAACAACAACTGAAAAGCCTTCGTAAGAAGATTTTCCTTTCTTGATGATATTCTCTGGGTCAGCTTCAGGTGTAGCCAGAGGTAGATGTGGGGTAGACCTCATGCATATGCCTTTAGGAGCCACAACTGAAATAATGCAGTCGCTAGGTGAAAACTGCAGTATTGAATGTACTCATTACTTTTCACTCTCAGAATCAATATTTCTTTGTCGTTCAATCCCAGGGAAATGTTTTTAATATGTTCCCTGACAATGACACCAAGAATGTTAGCACTGAAAGTTACACTTTGACTGCTAAAGTGCAAGCTCAATACCCATCAATAGGTTTAAGAGATAATTAAAATGTGGTGTCAAATGGATAAAACTCAGTCCAACAATGTTAAAACACAGGAAATTTTAGATGAAATGCATCAACAAAAGAGGTCTTGTTTTACTTAGAACAGGGTTTTGAGGATTAGTGTGGATAGAATGAAGACTTAGTAAGAAAAATGAAGTGAGTCTACCACTAGCATCAATATTTACAAGTAGACAAAGGAGAGAAAAGATTAAGATACAAGAGCTTCTTAAATCCAAGCTAAAAAAATCCGAGAAAGTTATAATAGCATCAAAATCAAACATCCATTGTAATACAACTACAAAATATCATTTTAATCATTAAATGACAGTAAAAATTCATAGTGAGAGTTAGATAAGATGGAAAGAGACAAAACTGACTTCCATTAAACAAAATTTCATCAAGTTTGATACATTAAACTAGAGTAGTCTTTGTTACATTAAAATCCCCAAAAGAGTCTTTTACATCAACCATTCGAACCTACAAAAAGTCTTCTAATGCTTCTTTTATAGCCTAGATAGGGAAAAATAGAATACAATGCGAGTTCATCCTCTAACATAGGATTCTTTCATCTTAAACTGAGGTAATTACACCTGTACAAACTAGAACTAACAAACTTCTACAAAAAAGGCTAATGTTGGCAACTATCCTAACACCTTAATATTTCATAATGAGGTGTCCTTTGAGTGCATTCCCTTTGTTTCCAGGTATCCTCCAGCTTTAAATTGACCTCCAAATAGTTTTACCATGCTCCCCTAACCATCTCATGACCGTTGATCTTCTTGAAACCATCAAAATAGGAGTTTGCAATGAATCTTGTAGCGTTGACTGTATCATCCAGTTCACATTGAATCCTGTAGCACTGACTGTATCATCCAGTTCGAAGCGGAGTTAGAAATGAAGTTTGTAGCGCTTGATTGTATAAACCAGTTCACAACGCCAGGTGTTGCAAACTGTCCTGTAGCTACCCAATTAGTCTAGTTTATGCTTGTATGATATAAAAATGAATAAGACTTGTATTCTTGAAAATATTTGAAAGATTTAATTCATGTGTTAAAATGCAAATGGATCAATTTTGCAACACAACTTTTATAGACATTACTCATTCAAGATGCATATAAACAACAACAATAAACAATGAACATAAAACACATAACACAACAAATGATAAAGGAGTTCACCCCTCTCTTGGGATACATCTCCTGGTCCAGCTTTCAATGGATCTTTTGTATTATTTGCTCAAAGTGCTCAAATATGTGCTTTACAATGCTCAAAATGCCAAATAGATGGCTTCAATGGCTTCAGAATGTCCAAAAACCCCTAGCTGGGCTTTTTCATCACCTCGTTTGGCCAAAAATTGAAAAGATAGGCTTTCTGGAAGTTCCCCTTCAATCTTGCTGTCTCTGGATCGCCAAAATGCACCCTTGTTGCCTCAACCTAGCCCCCACACACTTTTATGTGTTAAAAATCAGCACCGGGCATAACTGCACAACCGGTACAAACTGTAGAACAGTTACGTGCTGGCCCTTAACTGTCTAAGGCTCGCGGGCATGTGAAGTGCCATACGATCGCGCAAATATATATAAAGGGCCAAAGTTTAAAATGGCTAGAAAAGGCGCACCCGTGGTCACATCGTATACCCATACGACCGACGACTCATATGAAAAGGCTATACGATAATTGGTCGGAGGGCGCGCATATGGTAACGGTGGTTACATTGTATATACATAGGACCGGGGGCCAGGGCTAAGCCCCGACCCGGTCCATGCCCCAACATACAATACATATCAAATTAAATAAAATGTTTTCCATATATATAACAAGGCCCATACGGTGGCACGCCGGTTGGCAGCCCTTCCCAAGTCTCTTCCCCTGCCCGAAGGTCGTGGGGTAGAGTCCGACCAACAACATAATTTTAAACCAATGCCAGGGTGACACATGGCGGCCACTGAGTGGGCCACGTGTCAGCATTTCATTCACCATCAATGACACATGTCAGATGCCAAATCTTCCACAATCCTACCAACCAACACCTACCATGTGTCGTACGGCCTACCACGTCAGCATCCCTTTTTTTTGCCTGTTTGTCGTTTTGAATAGAACGTGATATCTCTCTCTCCCGACGTCCATTTGAACCCAAACGAGTTGCGTTGGGTTCGTGACGATGATTTCTATGCTCTCGTTCAATTTGAAGCGATTACAAGCACTTTTAAATTTTGAGCAAAATTTGATCCCCTGGATCACACCTCCCCATTGGAAATCTTTTGGACCTCCAAAAGACTATTTTCAGTCTATCTGAAGATGAGGGTATAGTTTCCTCACCTTTCCAACCTCAATCCACTTGGCTTTGCTTGGATTTGTACCTTTAAGACCAACTCGAAGATACTCCACATTTCCTCGTTTTGAAGTTCACATTCTTCTGTCAAGGATTGTGTCTTCGTGCAGTTCTGTAAGATATTCTGGGGAGAAATCATCTATAGAAGGAATTTGAAAATTCTCTCCTTGATCATCAATCAGAGGAGGCTCATACAATTTCAAATTCTCAACATTAACAACTGCATACATTTGCATATAAGGAGGCAAATCTAAACGGAAGGCATTGTTACCAATCTTGTCAATAATCTTGAAAGGACCATATCAAATTCGTTTCAATTTTTTACCTTCTCCTTTAAGCCTCTCCTTACTAATGTAAAGCCAAACTTCATCTCCAACTTGGAAACTGTGATCAACACGATGCTTGTCATGTCTTGTCTTGTACTT
>JZKD02S1619207.1:288692-307699 GCA_000966675.3 Picea glauca
TACTAATCTAAATCACAACTAATGGCCTAAAGCCGACATAAATAAAATAACATTACTAATCTAATATGCCCCAATTAAGTGGTAATGAGCCAATATTAGGGCTTAACATACAACAATTCACATTCAAAACAAAGTAATGCTCATAAACAACAGTAAAAAAACTCCCTACAAGCTATGGAAATGAAGACCAACAAATGTGAAACACTTCATAGTTTTTGGAAGCAAATGCTACATCAAAAGAGAAGATGGTAGAATGGGAAAGTTTGACTCTTGTGTGGAAAAAGGAATACTTGTTGGTTACTCAAGTACAAGGAAATCATACAAGTGTTACAACCTAATATTGAACAAAGTTGTGGAAAACATCAACACAACAATTGATGAAATAGGTATACTAGAATTAAAGGAAGAAGAAAATGAATCAATGGAACAACTTTATGAAGAAGAAGTAGAAGATGAAAAAGAAGTAGAAGGGGAAGATGAAGAGGATTCGACATAAGCAAAAGATAAAGTTCAGCAAGTGCCTCCAAAGAAACCTCACAGACGAGTACAAAAGAATCATCCTTCAGATCAGATTGTCGAAAACAAAGACACAAGAGTTGAGACTAGAAGAAGAATCCGTTCACCAGAACAAATGCATCTAACACTCTCATCTACGATTGAACCAACCTGTTTTGAAGAGGCCATCAAGGATGAATTTTGGAATAAGGCCATGGATGAATAATTGGATCAAATAGAGAAAAATGACACTTGGGAATTGGTTCCAAGACCAAAGGATAAGAATGTGATCGACACAAAGTGGGTATACAGGAATAAATTGAATGAAGATGGACAGGTTACAAGGAACAAAGCTAGATTGGTATGTAAAGGATATGCACAGGTTGAAGGAATCGACTTTGAAGAGACATTTTCCCCAGTTTTCAGAATGGAAGTAATCTAATTGCTTTTAGCTTATGCATGCTCCAAAAATATTAAAGTGTATCAGATGGACGTAAAATCAACTTTTATGAATAGTGAACTTGATGAAGAAGTCTACATTGAACAACCAGAAGGATTTCGGTTGTCAAAGAACGCATATTGTGTGTGTAAATTAAAGAAGGCCTTGTATGGTCTAAAACAAGCTCCTAGAGCATGGTACTCTAGACTGGATAAATATCTAAGCAGGTAGGGTTCAGAAAAGGAAGTGAAAACAACAATCTCTACATCAAGGTAACTCAAGATAGTATTTTATTAATTGTAGTTTATGTTGATGATATTATTTTTGGAAGTATTGATGATAGGTTAAGCCAGAAATTTGCAAAGGACATGCAAAATGAATTTGAAATGTCATTACTTGGAGAACTATCCTTCTTTCTGAGTCTTTTGATACGTCAAAACAATCAAGGAATTTTTATTTCTCAAACCAAGTATATTAGAGAAATGATAAAAAGGTTTGGAATGGAAGATTGCAAACCAATTATCACTCCCATGCAAACCAGTTACAATTTGAGCAAAAATGATGATTCAAAGTCTACAGATTAGAGGAAATACAGGTCAATGATTGGTATCCTACTATATGTGACAACATCTAGACCATATGTAATGCAGGTAGTTGGATAGGTGGCACGATTTCAAGAAACAAAAAAGGAATCACATCTATTAGAAATGAATATGATTTTTAGATATCTCAAAGGAACAAAAGAGTTTGGATTATGGTATCCAAAAGGAAAGGATCTATCACTTATTGCCTACACAGATGCAGATTGGGCATGATGCATTGATAATCGACGAAGCACAAGTGGAGCAACATTCTACCTGGGTGAGTGTTTAGTATCATGGCTAAGCAAGAAACAATCATCAATATCTTTATCCACAGCCGAGGCAGAGTATATTGCAACAACAACATTATGTACACAGGTCTTATGGGTGAAACAAACTCTGATAGATATACAGGTTGAGTATGATGATCCCATTCCAATCTATTGTGATAATACAAGTGGCATCAATATCTCAAAGAAACCGGTGATGAACTCCAAGACAAATCACATTCCAATAGAGTATCACTTTCTATGGGAACGGGTTGCAGAAAAGAACATCAGAGTTGAATATGTGGGAACAAAAGAACAAGTGGCAGACATCTTTACAAAACCGCTTCCACGGGAAGCCTTTGAGTATCTTCGCTAGAGACTCGGAGTTATTCCTACTCCAAAATGAATTCTTTTGAATGCTTATCTTATATGTCTTAGAAGTATATGAAGAAGCACCATAAAGAGGACAATTCAGGTTGGGAGATCAGACAGTTCAGTTAGGGAGAGAAACCCCAGATGGAAAGATACATTTTCCATTGATGACAAAGGGGGAGAGATTTATCATATGTAGAGGACAAAGGCATGGTTCCAGGGGGGAGTGTTGGTCACAAAGATGCAGAGGATAGAGGAATGGTTCCAGGGGGAGAGATGGTCACAGGGGGAGATTGTTGATATGAGTGATATGAATTCAGTATTGCATGACATGACCTCAGTATTGCATCGAAGTGTTTCCATCAATGCCAAAGGGGGACATTGTTGATTAAATGGGTTGGTTGTCATTGATTTCAACCCTTGAAGAAAGTCCAGTAGTGAATTTCGGTAGCACAATTGTTTGGGTAATGGACCCAAGTTTGTTTGATGGATATTGGCATGAGTTTTGAGATATTTTCAGGTAATACTATTCCATATGGATAGTACATGTCATGCCATTTCCGGTGGTATGCATAACATCACATAACTCCTCACGGTTAGAGAGTTATGGCCATGTGAAGTTGGAAAACCCTCATGAATCATCTAGAAGCCCCTAAAAGTCAAAGTGTTTGCAAAAGAAATTATTTAAATAATAAAGTTAATGGAGAAATCCCTAAAATAAGGAAAGTGGAATGCTACATGAAAGTATAAATAAGCGGCAAGGCTCTCTCATTTAATTACACTTGAACACATTGAATATCTTTTGTTGTGTGAGGCTTATTGCAAGTACTCATTGATACATCTGAAGTTGCGAAAGTCTGAGGTAGTACAAAGGGTTGACGATGAAATTCTTAGAATTACAATGGATACTTAAAAACCCTATTTTCTAAGGCGTACATGGGCTGACAATGTATTAGGGTGTGTACATGTTGGTAAAGCTATGGAAACTTGAGAAGATGAAGATGTAGAGTTTCTAGATTATGAGATCAAGCTTCTAGGAATGTCTACAGTGCTCAAATACATCAGATCTATCCATTGGTTCAAAAGGTATGTCTTATTTCTATGAATAGTTGGATTTTTAATGTATGCATGAGAAATGGTTATGGATATTTGAGGATTATCCCTATAAAGTCTAGTGGTTGCATGGGATCTTCCGTATAAGTCAAATCTACAGAAATACAATGCTGGATTATTTATTATTGATACTTCTTGTTGAGGCACATCTTATGTTTCTTGGCATATGGCTAAGGGTTTGTGGTACATGGTTGAGAGCTTGTATTTGTGAAGTTGTTGATGTATTAAGAGGAAAAAGGGTTTGATGACTAGATCATGTGAGGGTTATTATACTTGTTCATGATTACAAACACCTATATGGCACATGACTAGAGAGAGATATATATGCTTTGGGTAAAGGTTATGTATGAGGATGCATGCACAGGGTATAGTTACAGTTTGGATACAGTGACAGGTTGGAGATCTATGTGAAAGAAGTTGCAGAGGGTCAAAAATTTTCAGAAGAAAGAAAAACCTAGTTTTCAGAAGGCATACACAGGTTGCATAACAGTTTGGTCACGTACATACGCGCACTGCATAATAGATAGGGTGTGTACATACACATGCTGCAACACTACAAGTTGTGTACCTGTTGTATTTTGTTGATACATGTTCATTTCAGGTACAGATTGATTACATGGCAGTTGTACATGTTGGATGCAGGTGAGTGGTACAGATTGACACAGTTGTATAGTGGTATATCTCACAGTGATAGTGTGACAGTGGTTCCATCATTCTACTTCTACTTTAGGGCGGTTTGGATGGGGCAAGGACATGTGGTTGTAGCCACCCTCCGGTTGTAGCTGGATAACATAGGGGGTTGTAGCCTCCTTTTGGTTGTAGCCATAGAATTGGGGAGTTGGAGCTTCCCTCAGGTAGTTGCCCAAGAAACTAGGGGGTTAGAGCCTCCTTCCAGTTTCACCTGGAAAACAAATGAAGTTGGTGCTTCTAATGAATGTAATTCTTCAAGACATCTAAGAAAAATCATTCTGTGGTTTTCTCCCGCTTTGGGTTTCCATGTAAAAACAATGGTGTACTGTGTATGTGTGTGATTGCTCATCTGTTCATTTTTTATTTACTCTGTAACTATTGGATGATAATACTATATTGATATAACACTTGCATTTTTGGTGAAAATGGATTTCATTTCTCTATTATTGATTCACCCCCCTCTCAGTAATCCAATAAAAACCTAGGGTTGAATTGACCCAATCAATTCGATGTGATAATAGAGAGTATGACCATAGATGAATATGAAAGAAGGTTTTTAGAACTGCTCAAGTATGTTTCTTTCATCAAGGATGAGACAATTAAGATTTAGAGATATTTTAGTGGATTGCCAACATTCATCAGTGAAAAAATACAATATGATGATCCCAAAACATTGGAGGAAACTATAAGATGATCTAAATGCCTATATGATCAGCATAAAGGAAAGACAACTTTCCAAAAATCTTGGGAAGACAAGAAGAATTTCAATATGGATCAGAGCAAGAAGGGGACTAAGACACCATTCTTTAGAAATAGTTCTTAGGGACAACTAACTTCGAGAGAACCCAAAACGATTGAGACAGGGGGGAAATGTCAAGGTAGCCACATATTCAATGATGGGGTTGTAAATGAGATGATATGTTTAGAGATTGTCCTCATAGAGGCGAAAAAGTGAGAATTGTTCACAATGTACAACAAACTGAAACAGTGGAAGACATGGGCAGAAATTTACCAAGGATCTATGCATCCCTGGACAAAAATAAAGCAGAGTTTTAGTCACATATGATTGAAGTGGAAGGTATGATAAACAACTAAACCATTTCTATTTTAATGATAAGAAATATACGAAAATACGAAAATAGGCCTACACACAACGATGTATTGTATTAATGATAAGACATATACAAAAATAGGCTCACTGACCTTTAGAATATAGGCTCTCCACCCTAATTCAACACACAAGCCTCCTAGATTATAATAATTGGCTCACCAGCCTATAAAACACAACATATACACAAAGTCTCTCTAGCCTCAAAATCGTGCACACTTGATTTTGCTGCACACGATATTCTGGAAATTTACACACTTCATCATTTTAGTGCGCAGTACATGTGCGTACTATACCATGGAAGGTGCATGAAAAATTATATCAACAACTCACCAGGTTAAGTACATTTGTATTTAAATTTACAATTGGGGTTTGGCCTAGGGGTATTACATTCCCCTTCCCTTATTTACACACTGTCCTCAGTGCAATATATACACATATACAACCAAAATTTCAAAAATCTTGAAAAATATACGCGTATTATTCCCGCATAGCATCCTCATGCTCCCAAGTTGCATCTACAGGACCATACCAGGTCCATTGGACCTTTATTAGATCTATGGATCGATTTCAGATTTTCTTGATCTTCTGGTCCAATATGCACACCAAATGCACTTGAAAGGCGCCTTCTTGCTCCACCTGACTCACATTCCAATCAATGACATGATTAGCATCATGTATATACTTTTTGAGAAATGATACATGGAATACATTATGAAAAGACATTGATGTAGGAAAGGAGAGCATGTATGCTACAAGACCAATACTCTCTAGGATTTCAAACGACCCACAATAACGAGCTGGAAACTTTGAACAATTTCTCAATTTGGAACTTCTGTTGGCCTTTACTTTCAAGAATACATGGTCTCCCACTTTAAATTCCCTGTGAGTTCTACCCTTATCAACATATATTTTCTTCCTGTCTTGGGAAGCCTTTAAATGTTTTATTTTCAACATTTTCTCTTCCATTTCCTTGAGAAATTTTGACCCAACCACTTCTCTATCTGTTGGGTTGTCCCAGCTTACTGGTGTGTTGCACCTTCTACCATAAAGTGCCTCAAATGGGCTGATCTTTAGAGATGCTTGGTACCCATTGTTGTAATCAAACTCTACTAAGTCTAGGTAGTCTTCCCATTTTGATGGTTTATCCATCACATACATCCTCAACATATGCTCAATCACTTGATTCACCCTCTCTGTTTGTCCATTTGATTTTGGATGATAAGCTGTATTAAATTTCAAATTTGTTCCAAATCCCTTAAATAATCCCTTCCAAAAATTTGATGTAAATTTTGGATCTCTGTCAGACACAATTGTCTTAGGTATACCATGTAATCGAGCAATTTCCCTCATATAAATATCAACAATGTTGTCTTCCTTGTGAGCGAGCTTTAATGGAATAAAATGGGCATCTTTAGTAAGCTTATCCACCATTAACATGATAGAATCATGTTGCTTGTTTGTTCTAGGAAGTTTGGTGATGAAATCCATTGTTACAACTTCTCATTTCCACTCAGGAATGGGTAATGGCTGTAGCAAACCAATTGGGTGTCTATACTCAGCCTTTACCTTTTGACACTCCAAACATTTGGGAATAAAATCAACAACTTCTTTCTTCATTCCTGGCCAATAATATTGTCTCTTGACAACTTCAATAGTTTTCTGATAACCTCGGTGCCCAACATAAGGTACATTATGCATTTCTCTCAATATCATATTTTTCAATTCATGGGAATTCGGTACATAAATTTTGCCCCTGTATATGAGAATTTCATAATTTTCTAGCTTATAGTATTCAATTTTCTGCTGCAAAATACTTTGTTGTAATTTTGCCACTAATTCCTTGTATTGCAAATATGATTTTGCAACCTCCAAGATATTGTATTTCAATTATGAGTGGTAAATTCTTATGGTTGTAGCATGCAATTCCTGCACTCTTCTATTGAGTGCATCAACCACCTTGTTCTCTTTCCCTTTAATATGCTTTCTATCAAAGTCACATTCACTGAGAAATTATAACCACCTGTGTTTCCTAGCATTTAGAGTTGGTTGTCCAAATAAATATTTCAGTCTAATATGGTCTGTCCTCAACTTGAACCTTTTTCCCATGAGGTAGTGCCTCCACATATTCAAGGCATGCACCATGGCTTCCAATTCCAAATCGTGAGTAGCATAGTTCTTTTTATGCTCCTTCAACTTCTTTGATTCAAAGCATACAACATACCCATTTTGACCGAGGACTCCACCAAGCCCTTCTTTACATGCATTCGTGCATACAATTAAATCTTCATTTGGATATGCAATCCTTAAAATTGGAGCACTCATTAATAACTTCTTCAAGTGTTGGAAAATCTTTTCACAATCCAGTGTCCACTGAAACTTCACACCCTTCTTTTGCAAGGAAGTGATTGGGTGTGCAATATTTGAGAATCCTTCAATAAATCTCCTATTGTAGCCTGCAAGGCCCATGAATGATCTGACCTCTGTCACATTCTTTAGCATTGACCATCCTCTAATGGCCTCTATCTTCTCAGGGTCCACTGCTATCCCTTCCTCTGAAATGATATGTCCCAAATAATGAATTTTCTTCTCATAAAATGAACACTTGCTCAATTTGGCATACAATTGATGCTCCCTTAATACTTGTAATACCATCCTCAAGTGTTGTTCATTCTCTTCCTCTGACTTAGAATATATAAGAATGTCATCTAAAAATACAATGATAAAATTATCTAAGTATTCTCTGAAAATACCATTCATTAAACACATGAAGACAACTGGTGCATTTGATAACCCAAATGGCACCACTGGGAACTCATAATGACCATACCTTGTTTTGAAAGCAGTCTTGATGATGTCTTCTTCTTTAATTCTTACCTGATGATAACCTAACCTGAGATCAATATTGGAGAATATTTTTTCATCTTTCAACTGATCAAAGAGGTCATCTATCCTTGGAAAATGATACTTACTCTTCACAATTACTTTGTTCAACTACCTAAAGTCAATGCAAAGTATCAATGTTCCATCCTTTTTCTTCACAAATAAAACCGGGGCACCCTAAGGTGGCACACTTGGGCATATATGGCCCTTCTTCAGAAGCTCTTCAAGTTGAACTTACAACTCCTTCAGTTTTGGTGTACTCATCCTGTAGGGAGTCTTAGATACTGGACCTGCTCCAGGCATCCGATTTATGGAGAAATTAATGTCTCTTTTAGGGGGTAATCCTGGTATTTATTTAAATACCTCTTCAAACTATTTTAGGATTGCATAATTTTCAATATTTGACACTCTATCTTTAGGTGTTTCTTCCATATGAAATACAAATATTTGACATCCTTTTCTGTAACATTTCTTTAGCTGCGATGCTGGAATTTCTCTGACAATTATTGCCTTGGGAATTCCCCGTGTTGTCCTTAGGTTCCCTTCCTCATCCAAGCAAGTAAATACATTTTTATGACAGTCTATGATAACATGATGTTGGTCCAACCAATCCATCCCAATTAGACATTCATAGGAACCTAAAGGAAATATGTTCAAATCTTCCCTGGTGTTTAGTCCATTCATGTCCATAGGACATGACTTAACCATCTCATTAACTTTTCTTTTGGCTCTGGTATCCAATTGCACTAACCAAGATTTTCCATGCTTTCTTCTTGGAAAATGAAAACTTTCCACCATCTTAGGGTCTATATAACTATGACTAGCTCCTGAATCAATTAAAATAACAATGGTTTGGTTGTTGATCATACCTTCCACTTCAATCATATGTAACTGAAACTCTGCTTGCTTGTTGTCCAGGTCTGCATAGATCCTTGGCACATTTTTACCCATGCCTTCCACTCTTTCAGCTTGCTGTACATTGTGAAAAGTTCTCAGTTTTTCACCTTTGTGAGGACAATCTCTAAACATATGATCTTGTTTACAACTCCGACATTGAATAGGTGGATTCCTTGACCTTTCCCCCCCTGTCTCAATCGTTCTGGGTTCTATGGAAGTTGTCTATCCTTGAGGACTATTTCTGAAGAATTGTGGCTTAGTCCCCTTCTTCCTCTGATCCATCTTGAATTTATTCTTGTCTTCCCAAGGTTTTTGGAAAGTTGACCTTGTTTTTTGTCGGTCATATAGGCATTTAACTTGCCTTATGGACTCCTCCAATGTTTTGGGATCATCATATTGTATTTTTTCACTGATGAATGATGGAAATCCACTCAAATACCTCTAAATCTTAACTGTATCATCCTTGATGAAAGAAACATACTTCAATAATTCTAAAAACCTTATTTTGTATTCATCTATGGTCATACTCCCGAGTTTGAGTTCAAAGAACTCTTTCATTTTCTTGTCATAGTATCTCTTAATCAAGTATTTCTTTTTGAAATAATTCTTGAATTCCTTCCAAGTAACAATTTTCTCTTTAATGTGTTTCACATGCAAAAGATGATCCCACGACATGGATGCCTTTCTCTTGAGCTGATAGATGGAAGTTCTTCCTTCTACATGAGAAGAATAATTATGCAATACTTTCTCATTCCCAACAACCATTTCTCTGCATCTTCATCCTTCTTATGCTCACCATCAAATGTATAAGGTTTTATTTTGTTCATTTCTCCTCATAGCTCATCCACCCTAGACCTCTTATGCTTCCTGACAGAGGATGGACTTGAGTTATTGTGTGCTCTCCTATTGGAATGCCTCGAGGAGTGATGGTGATGTTTGCTAACACTTATTCTTCTTCTTTTCTCATTAGGAGACCTGTGACTTCCTTATTTTCTTGAGCCACTCTCCTTATCCAATTTCTTTTCTATTCCATTCAAGCTCTACATTAAATTCATGTTGAAGTCCTCTTGCCACTCCTTCGATTTCATAAGCCTTTCATTATCAGATTTATGTCTTTGGACATCCTTTTTCAAAATTTTAATGGTCTCTACCATATTCATGTTTTCTTCCTTTCCTTCTCCATGTCCATGAAGATGATATCAAAGGGATGGATTTCCATATGGGAATTGAAGGAACAAATTGGGATCCATATATGTCAATGCCCATATGGACATCCATCCCTTTGATATCATCTTCCTGATGGATGTCCATACTGGGAGAAAATTTCCACAGAGGAGTCTGGAATAAATGGGGCCAAGCCCACTTGGGATTTGTTTGTGGATGCGGTTAAGGAAAAATATTACCCCTTTGGAAACTATGAGGACCAATACATGAGATGGACCACACTATCACAAGAGAGGGGCCAAGAAGTTCCAAAGTTCACCAATACCTTCCATACCTTGTGCACCAAGCTGGGTATCAAAGACTGTGAGCGACATCTGGTTCTGAAATACCGCGGGGCTCTACACATATACATCCAATCTGAAATTGATTTTCTGGACATCTCATCACTTGGTTATGATTATCAATATGCTGTTAAAATCGAGCAGAAATTTAAGCACCAGGAAAAATGGGAGTCCGGGTCTACAAATCCACAACAACCAAAGTATGAGAAAGACAACCCTAACAAACAGTCTCCCGAAAACCAATCCAAGCCACAGGAAAATAAGGGTCATAGAAAGACGAAGAAGGACATTGGAAAATGGTGCGATTTGCACAAAATCCCTTGGCACAACACTGATGAATGTTGCTCAAAACAATCTTTGGTGGTCGATATCAAAGACAAGGAGCCGAACCCTGATTCAGAATATGATTATGAAAATACTGGTAAAAGACAGATCATCGACACAGACCCCATTTATATTGTCGCGATTGCATCAATTCAACCAGAAGAACCAACAGATCCTGAAGAGGGGGAGCCCCTTTTTCATTCACAAATGTGGGTGAAGGGGACCCCACTGCATTTTATTGTTGAAAATGGAAGCCAGAATAACCTCATCTCAGCAGAGGTTGTCAAACAGTTGGGATTATTGACAACAACACACCCACATCCATACAAAATCGGGTGGCTTCACCAGGGACGAGATATTCGTGTCAGCCAACAGTGTCAATTTCCATATGACATCCAACCCTTCAAGGATGATGTATTATGTGATGTTTCCCCACTGGATGTCTGTGATGTTCTCTTGGGCCAACCATATATGTGGAAATGCCATGTTGTTTATGAGTCTCGACCCTCCAGTGTCATTGTTTCTCTCGGGGGTCATCTCTACAAAATACCAGAAGTAGTTTCGACTATTGTTCCACCTAAATAGTGCCGCAAGGTAGTATCTCATACTAAAAAATTTAGCTTCTTCATAATCTGTTCAAAAGGTGAACATAATGATAGTGCAACCACTACAACCTCGGCCCAAGCACCTTCTATCCAACATAAGCAGGTCAACAAGATTGCAACAAAGTAAAAAAATTCCTTCTGCACACAGTCATCTCAGGTAGCCCAATTGGTTGAACAAATTCAACCCTATGAGTAGTAGGTTCGTGACAACCTTCGACAAACCGAGTAGTACGATGTCTCCATCAAGGCAAGCAGTTCACCAAGATTCAGATTCAACAAACACTTCCCTTTCCCCCCAAGAACTTAATGCAATGGAGAACATTGCTTCCTAAGGAGGGAAGATTGATCTAGGTGGATATCGGGCCACCCACCTATTCCACGAGCTCGAAAAACAGTTTTCTATCTTGGCAGGTTTTTGACAGTTTTTAGGGTTCCAAAATTTCAGGGCCGTTTTGAGGCCCTAAACGATGTTTTTTGGGAAAACGGGGAGCAACATGGAAGTTCTTTTGATGTTGCTCACATTGATGTAGGAGCATCGCTATCAACCTCTTGGAGAGAAACCCATCAACACCGAGGAACCTATACGGGATTTCAACGCTGGCAGTTGCAACAGACATTTTGAAATCCACATTAACTCAATGGCAGATTTTATCTTTTGAGGCACGCTTGAACCCAGAGCAGAAATTACCCTTTGAGGCACGTTTGGATAATCGTGAGGGAAGCATGAGCTTCCATTATGGCTTTGGAGTGCGACTTATCCAAGATAGTCATTAGGATAAGGTTGTAGAGTAGACAAGTAGCCAGGGGGAACCCTGAGAGCCCTCTGATAGATAGAAGTTTTGTAAGCCCGAATGAGGGATCAACAATTAGAAAAATTAGAGAGGAATGTGTGGCTGTAGAGATGCAAGTTGATAGGAGAATTATGAGTTTACACTTTTAGTTTTTGATTTACAGTTGTAACCATTTTTCACTCTTGAATAGAATAGAGGAGAAATTGATCCAATGTATGGGGTGAACGTTGTTTGAAATTCTCCGTGTTTTGTGTTTTCATATGTGAATGAATGGATCTCAAGTGAGTATATGGAACCGTGAATGTTAGGATAAGCTTAATTTTTTTTTCTTCTGTGGAAGTAGTGCAAGGTGTGCACATAGAACGCAAGGAGTGCGTTAGCAGGATCTATTACGATTCCAAAGCTCAGAAGAGATAACATGGAGGCTTTTTCCTTAGCAAGGAGTGCAAAGAGACTGGTGCAAGGTGTGCACAATCGCCTGTGAGAATTTGAACTTGCGTAAAGTTCTGTTGCAAGGTGTGCACAGATCCAGGAATCGATTGAGTGTTGAAGAGGCTTTGCGAGAAGCTAGAAAACTAGAAAAGGAGGATGCCGGGAGGGAGAGAGGAGATTCTCTTGGAGAAATATTCAAATCTGAGTTACCGAAAATCCTTGAAACGCAAAGAGTTCACAGGATTTCAAAGTCTTCAAAAAGACAAAGATCAGGAGGAATAACACTCTTTCATAAGTGTTAATGAAGTCCAAGACTCAGACTCATAGGAGGAGTGAAGGTTGAACCTTCAAACACTTGGAAATTTTCTAAGACAAAAAGATCAGAAGCTTGGGAGGAGGAGCAACCGAGGTCGTTGGATCGCAGCGCAGAAGATTTGAGGTGACAATTCTTTTGACTTCGTGAGTCGCGAAGTCCCAAAGTCATCATGACCATCAGATCAAGGGAAGATCTGGGCCGTAGATATTAGATCATCACAATTTCGGCTATTGGGAGAATGGAGGTTGTAGCACTCCCATAGTCGCGAAACATGAAATGTCGACTTGATCGTAGTCCTCGATCGAGGGATGATATGGATCGTAGATCCCATACCATCTTGATTTCGGTTATCAGGAGAATGAAGGTTGTATCACTCCCATAGTCGCGAAACACAAAATGTCGACTTGATTGTAGCCATCGATCAAGGGAAGATCTGGACCATAGATCCCAGACCATCGTGATTTCGACTATCGGGGGAACAAAGGTTGTATCACTCCCATAGTTTCAAAACATGAAATGATGACTTGATCACAATCATCAATCAAGGGAAAATATGGACCATAGATCCCAGGCCATCGCAATTTTGGCTATTGGGAAAATAAAGGTAGTGGAGCTCCCATAGTCGCGAAATGAAAAACACCAACTTGATCATAGCCATCCATCAGGGGATGATCTAGACTGTAAGACACGGGTCATCACAATTTCGGTTGTCGGGGAGATGGAGGTTGTAACACTCCCGTAGTCGCGTGTAGATACCCAACTCGCGAAATCGTGATGTGCTTTTTGAGCAAGCGGGTGGTCGCATCCGTGGTCACGTGAAGGAAGGAGCTTAGACAGAGAGGATCTAGTGCTAGCTTGACGTTGATATTTGTACAACGCTAAGAAGAAGGCCGCGGGTCTCATATGACCTGCACATTTTGGAGGAAGGACCTGTGTAAGTGGGTTTGGGGTCTAGCAGAGGCCCAAAGAGTCGACCTGACTCAGTTCTTGATCGATCCTAGACTGGGAGGTCGTGCAACCCTTAGGAGAGAAGGGGATGGTCTACGTGAAGTGGTATTAGAGCTATTTTATCCTGTAGATTTCAGGCGAAGGAGAAATAGAAATTGAAGTTATACTCTGTGTTTGACAGATAGTCAACACAATGCCGCCAAGGAGATGAGGGGAGCAACCTTTAGCGAATCGAGTTGTAGAAAAGGAGATGTGAGAACTTTGTGCAAGGTTAGAGACAATGGAGGCAACGCAAAGGAGAGCGCTTGACATTGGAGACGTCAGTGATGTAGAGAGAGAAGAAGTTGTAGGTGATAATTTCGTCGAAGAAGCTGCAGGAGAATATGTTGTTGAAGATCGCTTTCTAAGAGCAGTTGCTAGATTGGGAGGCAGAGCCAAGATAGAGGTCCCAATGTATGAAGGCGACCTGGATGTTGAAGAGCTAATGGATTGGATAAGATCCATGGACAGACATTTCGACTATGAAGAGGTCGATGAAGAGAAAAGAGTGAAATAGGTTGTCCCCAGGCTAAAAGGACATGCAGTGCTGTGGTGGGATGAATTGCAGGCTGAAAGAAGAAGCAAAGGCAAGTAGAAGATAAAGAGTTGGGAAATAATGGTAGCCAAGATGAAGGCTAAGTTCATGCCAAAATATTATCAAATCAATCTGTTTAGAAAGATGCAGAACCTGAGACAGAAAGGGATGACAGTTAAGGAGTACACTGAGGAGTTCTACAGACTGAACATCAGAACTGGACAAAGGGAGAGAGACGAAGAAAATTTTTCCAGGTATATAAATGACCTGAGATATGAAATCTAGGATGAGCTCAAAATGATGTTAGTAATGGCAATGGAGGATGGTTATCAGTTTGCGCTGAAGGCAGAGGAGACGTTGGCCAGAAAACAAAGCCAACAATGAAGAGGAAAAGAATAGCCCCAAACAGAGGTAAGGGAGTTACCCATGACAGAACAAATAAGTCTAAGGATGAGACCGAGAAACCACACAGTCACTCGGAAAGAGGAGGAAGTTCCTGAGAAATACAGGGTGGTGGAAAAAATTCTTCCAGAGGAAGAGGAAGAAGAGGAGGAGGAGAAGTACGATGCTATGTCTGTGGAAAGACAGGGCATATGTCTTGGGAATGTTTCGAGAAGAAGAAATAAGGAGGAGGTGAAGCTCACATTTCAGAGGCACAGAGAGGAAATGTTGAAGCAGAAGGAGCAGAGGATGGAAGATCCTTGTTGTTGAGGAAGGTTCTCTTAAAACCAGAGGCAAAAGTTGAGAAGCTAGTGCAGAGGAATAGTCTCTTCAGAGCAACTTACAAGAATAAAGACAGAGTATGCAGGGTGATCATTGATAGTGGGAGCACTGATAACTTAGTATCCACATAGATGGTGGAGGAACTAGAGACAAATTCACATCCAAGGCCATACAAAGTCTCATGGTTGCAGAAAGGACACCAGATAACAGTTACTAAATAATGTTTGGTTAATTTTAAGATAGGAGGATATAGAGATGAAATCCTATGTGATGTAATTCCCATGGATGTATTCCATATTTTGTTGGGAAGACTGTGGAAGTATGACAAGAATGTCATTCATGATGGGAGGAATAATACATACACCTTAGAAAAGAGTGGTAGAACACACATGTTTCTTCCAATAGAGGAGAAGAAGGTAAAAGAGGAAGCCAACACAAGCATACTTCTCATGAGTGGGAAGGAAATCCTGAAAGAATTCAAGGAAGAACAAGAGATGTAGTTCATTGTGGCGAGGAAACCCAAAGTTTTCCTTGCAAGCACATTGATGGATGAGTTGCCTGAAGAAGTTCATGAATTGCTGAAAAATTTTGCTGACACAATGGTGGACGAGTTGCCTAACTCATTACCACCCATCAAAAGTATCAGTCACCATATTGACTTGATACCAGGAGCAAGTCTGCTAAACAAAGAAACATACATATTGACACCTCGAGAGAATGAGGAAGTGAAGAACCAAGTCCAAGAATTGCTAGATAAGGGTTTGGTCAAAGAGAGTTTGAGTCCATGCACAGTACCGACTGTGTTGAGTCCAAAGAAGGATGGAGGATGGAGAATGTGTACAGACTCAAGATCCATTAACAAGATCACCATCAGGTATATATTTCCTTTGCCAAGAATGGATGATTTAATGGATTGTTTAAGTGTAGCAATTTTTTTTCTAAGATAGATTTGAAAAGTAGATATCACGAGATCGGGATGAGAGAAGGTGATGAATGGAAAACAACCTTTAAGATGAATGAAGGTTTGTATGAGTGTATTTTTATGCCCTTTGTCTTAAAAAATGCCCCAAGTACTTTTATGAGGCCGATGAATGAAATAATGAAAGATTTCATTGGCAAGTTTGTGGTTGTGTATCTGGATGATATACTGGTCTTTAGCAGGACTAAAGAGGAGCATTTGAGGCACCTGACATTAGTGATGAGGAGGATACAACATGAGAAGCTGTTGATAAATATGAAGAAGTCCTCTTTTATGAAGACATAACTCATTTACTTGGGTTTTGTGATCTTTTCAAATGAACGGAAGATGGATCTAGAGAAGGTGAAAGAAATCAAAGAATGTTCATCACCAAGGAGCATGTTTGAGGTAAGGAGATTTCATGGATTAGCAAGTTTCTATAGGAATTTCATTAGAGACTTCAGTGGAATTTTTGCACCAATGATGGATACAGTGAAGAAGTGGCACGAGTATTTTAAATGGACAGAGGAGGTCGAGAGAAACTTCAATATACTGAAGGATAAAATAACAGAACGACCAATTCTGGTCTTGCCAAATTTTGAAAAGACATTTAAGGTGAGATGTGATGCAAGTGGAGTTGCAATAGGAGCAATTTTAAGTCAGGATAACAGACTTGTTTCCTATTTCAGTGAGAATATGAACGATACCAAGAGAAAATACTTCACGTATGACAATGAGTTTTATGCCATAATTCAAGCCTTGAGGAAGTGGAGACATTACCTCGTCCCATAGGAATTTGTCTTGTATAGCGATAACCAGGCTTTACAATTCATAACTAGGCAAGAGAAGTTGAATTAGAGGCACACAAAATGGGTTGAGTTTATGCAAAATTTTACTTTTGTCATAAAACATATTGCTGGGAATGCTAACAAGGTTGTCGATGCATTAAGAAAGAGATGGTTGATTCTGCAGGAATTTCAGGTGAATACCTTGGGGTTTGATCACCTTAAGGAAATGTATTGTGATGATACAGACTTCAAAGAGGCATATGAATCATGTGTGAACCTTGTGCTGAGAGACAAAAGCCAGTGGATAGAATATATGATCCAAGAGGGATTTTTATTCAAGGGAAATAATTTGTGCATACCAAAATGCTCAATGAGGGATAACCTTTTGAAGGATAAGCATAGCGAAGGATTGGCTGGACATTTCGGCCATGATAAAACATTTCCACAGTTGAGAATTTCATACTATTGGCTAGGTATGAGAACCGAGGTGATAAAGTTTGTGAACATATGTAGAATCTGCCAACATGCAAAAGGAAAAACACAGAACACTGGATTGTATCAAACATTTCCAATACCAGAGAGGCCTTGGGATGAAATAAGCATGGATTTTGTGTTGGGACTGCCAAGGACACAAAAAGGATTTGATTCCATATTTGTGGTGGTGGATATATTTTCAAATATGACACACTTTATCCCATGCCAGAAGACCAGTGATGAAACACATGTTGCAAATTTGTTTTTCAAGGAAGTTGTAAGACTTCATGACCTACCCAAGAGCATTGTCTCGGACAAAGACACAAAATTTGTTAGTCACTTTTGGAGAGCACCGTGGAAGAAGTTGGGGACATATTTCTCGTTCAAATCATCTTATCACCCTCAAACATATGGGAAGACTGAGGTGGTAAACAAAAGTTTGGGGAATTTATTGAGGAGTCTAGTCAATGAACACCATAATCAATGGGATTAGACTCTGCCGCAAGCAGAATTTGCATACAATGACTCACCAAATAGGAGCACTGGAAAGATCCCATTCCAAATACTGTATGGAAGGAAACCCAGGGGAGTAATCTGAGTTGAGAGACTTGGAACAAAGTGAGATCAGGAGCGCTGGAGCATAATATTTTTCTACAAAAATGCAGAAGCTCCATAGCTAGATCAAAGGACAGTTGCAGAATTCCAACCAAGAGTACAAACACACAGCAGACCAACACCGCAGAGAAATTCAATTTGAAGTGGGAGATCAAGTTTTGACACATCTTAGGAAACAAAGGTTCCCTAGGGGAACATATAACAAGTTAAAGATGAAAAAGATAGGACCATGTAAGATCTTGAGGAAGTTTGATGAAAACGCCTATGAGATTGAGTTGCTGGATGGTGTGGGAATATCACCCATATTCAATTTTTCAGACCTGTATCTTTACAGGAATGATGACACAGAGGGATCCGAAGATCAAGAGAAGATTTAGTGGGAGAAACAAATGTCGATAGTAGAAAAACCGCAGATGGAGAAAATTGTTGATCAAAGGATTGGCAAGAAGACCAGGAGGAAGACCTATTTTGAATATCTGGTCAAATGGAAGGGACACCCAATAGAAGATTCCAGTTTGGAAAATGAAGCTTCTACCTAGAAGCTGGGAAAGTCAGTGCAGGAGCTCATGGACAGGAGTCCATGAATTTTTGTCAAGGGGAGTATGATGCAAGAGCATCTTTGTCAACCGCGTGAAGAAAAACCCATCAACACCGAGGAACCTATATCGGAGTTCAATGCTAGCAGTTGCAACATACATTTTGAAATCCACCTTAACTCAGCGTCGGATTTTATCTTTTGAGGCACGCTTGAACCCAAATCCAGAATTACCCTTTGAGGCATGTTTGAATAATCGCGAGCAGAGCGGGAGATTCCATTTTGGATTTGGAGTGCGAATGATCCAATATAGTCGTTAGGATAATGTTGTAGAGTAGACAAGTAGCCAGGGGGAACCCTAAGAGCCCTCTGATAGATATAAGTTTTGTAAGCCTGAATGAGGGATCAACAATTAGAAAAATTAGAGAGGAATGTGTGGCTGTAGAGCTGCTGTTGGAAGATTGGTTGTTGTCATTGATGTCAACCCTAGTCATGGGTTTTGGATCAGAAGATTGATGAAGTTATTTGGACATGAAGGAAAATGAAAATGAATATACAACACCCATGGATGG
>JZKD02S1619207.1:311181-344248 GCA_000966675.3 Picea glauca
AACTCTTATACTATTGTTCATTTCTCATTGGATATAATTGAATGGTTTAATTATAAGTTTAAAAAGGTTTTAAAATTGTACTTGATACTGATTCACCCCCCTCTCAGTATCAACAGCTGCAAGTTGATAGGAGAATTCTGAGTTTACAGTTTTAGTTTTTGATTTATAGTTGTAACCATTTTTCACTCTTGAATAGAACATAGGAGAAATTGATCCAATGTATGGGGTGAACGTTGTTTGAAATTCTCTGTGTTTTGTGTTTTCATATGTGAATGAATGGATCTCAAATGAGTAGATGGAACTGTGAATGTTAGGATAAGCTTAAATTGTTTCTCTTATGTGGAAGTAGTGCAAGGTGTGCACACATAATGCAAGGAGTGCATTAGCAGGATCTATTACGATTCCAAAGCTCAGAAGAGATAACACTGAGTATTTTCCCTTTGCAAGGAGTGCAAAGAGACTGGTGCAAGGTGTGCACAATTGCCCGCGAGAATTTGAACTTGCGTAAAGGTCTGGTGCAAGGTTTGCATAGATTTGGGAATTGATTGAGTGCCGAAGAGGCTTTGCGAGAAGCCAAAAAACCAGAAAAGGAGGATGCCAGGATGGCGAGAGGAGATTCTCTTGGAGAAATATTCAAATTCGAGTTGCCGAAAATCCCTGAAACGCAAGGAGTGCGCAGGTTTTTGAAGTCTTCACAAAGACCAAGCTCAAGATGAATAACACTCTTTCGTAAGTGTTAACAAATTCCAAGACTTGGACTCGTAGGAGGAGTGAAGGTTGAACCTTCAAACACTTGGAAATTTTCTAAGATAGAAAGATCGAAAGTTCGGGAGGAGGAGAAACTGAGGCCGTTGGATCGTAGCGCAGGAGATTTGACGTGAAAAGTCTTTCAACTTCGTGAGTCACGAAGTATCAAAGTCATCGTGAACATTGGATCGAGGGAAGATCTGGGTTGTAGATCCTAGACCATCATGATTTCGGCTATCAAGAGAATAAAGGTTGTAGCACTTCCATAGTCGTGAAACAAGAAATGTCAACCTGATCGCAGCCATCGATCGAGGGAAGATATGGACCGTAGATCCCAGAAAATCGTGATTTCGGTTATCGGGAGAACGGAGGTTGTACCACTCCCATAGTCGCGAAACATGAAATCTCGACTTGATCGCAACCGTCGATCGAGGGAAGATCTAGATCGTAGATCCCAGATCATCGTGATTTAGGCTATCAGGAGAACAAAGGTTGTAGCACTCCCATAATCACGAAATGAAAAACGCTGACTTGATCACAACCATCGATCAAGGGAAGATCTTGACCATATATCCTAGGCCATCGTAATTTTGGCTATCGGGAAAATGAAGGTAGTGACACTCCCATAGTTGTGAAACACGAAACGATGACTTGATCATAGCCTTTGATTAGGGGAAGATATGGAACGTAGGTCACGGGTCATCGCGATTTCGGCTATTGGGGAGACGGAGGTTGTAACACTCCCGTAGTTATGTGCAGATACCCAACTTGCGAAATCACAACACACTTTTTGAGTAAGCGGGTGGCTGCAACCATGGTCATGTGAAGGAAGGAGCTTATCCAGAGAGGAGATAACACTAGCTCAACATTGAGATTTGTACAACTCTCAGAAGAAGGCCACGGGTATCATACAACCTGTGCATTTTGGAGGAAGGACCTATGTAAGTGGGTTTGGGGTCTAGCAGAGGCCCGAAGAGTTGACCTGACTCAGTTCTTGATCGATCTTAGACCGGGAGGTTGTGTAGCCCTTAGGAGAGAAGGGGAGAGTCTATGTCACACATTAAAAGTTGTATTCCTTAGATAGATCTTTCTAACGGTGTATCGAGCACTCCAAACAAAGATCGTATGCACAAGTTACGCCCTCGGGAAGTTGATGTATCAACTACCTCCATCGGGGGCCACAAACCTTTTGGATTTTCATCTTCCGGGGTTAGGGTTTTGGATTTTACTTATGTTAAAAGGGCCCTTAGAACTTCATTGTAATGATCATCTTCTTGCGAATGCGAGTAGTCGTCACATCTCTTCTCAGAGATAAGCTGCCACCATTCTAGCGAGTCTTTCACTTTGTATTTTTACAGTCTCTGTACATTTATTTCATTAATAGAAATCATGTATTACTGTATATCTGTGACTCTTGTTATATTTCCGATATATCTCTCTTATATTGTTGTCTCTCTTGCAATATCTCTGAATATTTCTGTGTTATATCTCCGCTCTCATTTCATGAAGAAAATAATCCGGATCACTAGATCAATTTTCTGGATGAAAAATTATATTCTACTTTCCAATACCTTTCCAACGCTTGCTTCCATGCTCAATTCTGAGTCTTGAGCAAAAATTTATGGTTATTTGAAAATTGTCCATTAATTTTTTTCTGTTCACTCCAAATTGGTACAAATCTACGCTGTAATTATGAATTTTTGCACCTACTCCATTAGAGTTTTAGGAGGAGTTCAATTAGTTTTCTTCATATACATATTTTGGATAGTTTGTCCAAGTTTCACCTTTTTCTGGGTTCTGGGCTGCTAGTTACAACCTGCTGAAGTTGTAGGTCAATTAATGTTTTTAGTTTAGAATTCTACGGGTACCTTCTATGCCATATTAAACATTTTTAACATGCCCATAATTTTAATTCAGATCCATGAATTGTTTCTATGGTTCAATATATTTCCATAGACTTCTCTTGTGCCTCAATCTGATTCTGGATCAAAAAGTTATGGCCCTTCAAAGTTAGTTGGGTCTTAAAATTTACTCTCCACTATTTGCCATGTAACTTCATCATACAAGCTTTGTTTGACGAACAGTTTACACCATTAGAAATTTCTCTCCGAGCTCTTTCACTTGAGCTACAGAGACATAGTGTACCTTAGTACACTCTGTACAATATTTTTTCAATGTTTTTGAGTTGCTAAAAAAGTTGTTTAGGGCCTCAAAAACGATCTGCAAAAAGATGACCTTGAAATAGTATAAGTTGTCACAGAAATTCACTAGTTTTCTACTGTTGTAGACCATCCAAACAACTTCATGTGCACAAATTGAAAATGTACACCCATATTTAGCTTGTGCAGCAACACCATAAGTTAGTGCATGCCCCACACACCTATAACCAATGTGGATCACTTCTCTGTCGCGCCAATATATGGAGCGCATTATTTTGTGTCACACGCCAATATCTATCGTGCATAATTTTGGTTCATGCAGTAATACCTGTTGCGCACAAGTTTTGTGCCACATGCTAATATTCCACACGCATTGCACTCTACGTGTTGCACCATGCCAAAGTATAGTATGCTCCCTCCGCGCACCAATACTCTATGTGAACCATTAACTAAATTGTTGCACAAAATGAATATTCAATATGCATGCATTGCATACCCATATTGTGCGTGCACCAACAAAATTCCTCTATGCTCTGCCAATACTGCACACACCACGTGCGCCAATATTATGCGTGCACACACGCAATATGCATCGCGCGGTGATAAATTTATTGTGCACATCTATGCACTATTATTTTTCCGCGCTTCCCTTGTTCTGCTCCATGTAGCGCCAAATTTAAGGGTGCACAACTGTGCACCATTATTTTTCGCGTATTACCACTCTGTACCACGCAACAAAAAATTTAAGTGTGCACACCCGCGCACTAATATTTTCCGCGCATTACCACTCTACACAGCACAATGCTAAATTTAAGTATGCACACCCACACACCATTATTTTTTGCGCATTACCACTCTGCACTGCACAACGCCAAATTTAAGTGCGCGCACCACTATTTTTCGTGCATCAATTCCTCGTGAATTTCTTTACAGAAATTGAGGATTTTGTCGAAGTTTTCCCAATTTTCACCATGGAAATTCCACAACTACAAAATTTGTTCAATTTTACTCTGATAACACCAATTCAACCTCTGCAACAACAAATCATTCTTGGTTGACATTCTTGGAACAATTTTTTCCCAAACTCAATTCACGAATTGAGAATTTTAATCAACTTATCTCACTCCATCTATCATGGCTTCTCTGTAACTTAAAATTCGACCAATTCTAGGTCTGAATTTGCTAGAACAATGTTAAGAACCAAATACTTGCATACAAAAAAACCACAAAGATTGAGAGAACAATATAGAAGAACCACACTTTTATTATAAGAAAACCCTTGAGGTAGGGAAACACCATACAATGGATCCTATTATGGAAGGGATCCTCTTCTGTTCACTTGCCTCTTCGAGGGGGATTCCTCCTATTGAGATACCGCTCCAAATAAAATACTTCTCTTCATGTCCCATTACATTTCTTGAACCCCTTTATATATTGCTACTAACCACCTAAGAATATTCTAAAGGAGGAACCTTCTATAAGTATAACCTTCTAGTAAGTCCTCTTACATTTATTATATCTAACTACTATAGTGGACCTTATTTAATACTATAGTGGACCTAGTCCACCTTACATTGAATGGCCTCCACTATTATCACTATGGGCCCTCTGCCACCCCCAAATACCTCTCTAGCTACCTAAAATTCCATCCCCCTTATGAAAGCGTTGCCCTCAATGCTTGATGTACAACCATATACCAGGGTCCCATGGATAATTGTGGACCATAATGTTGAAGAAGACTGGAGAACCAAGGTTCCATGTAGAAAGGAAAGCCACCATGTTGAAGTAGTCCAACCTCCATTGTAAACCCAGGTCCCATGTCCAAGTGCTCATGTGAACTCCCCGTGGAATATGTCGACATCCAATAACTAACTGAAAATGATGCTCCCAATACTGACACCTATCATGTGGATCCAAATAAGAATATCCATCCACATAGTGGGGAAGGGTCAAAGATGAATCTGTAAGGAACAATACCATTGTAGAATATGCAGACTGGACAATGGTAATCATAACTAGATCATGATGTGTCACATTGATGTTCTCTACAAAAGGTGGAGTAGAGTCATCAAATAAAAAATGGAAGTGGTTGTCATCCCAGAAATAACAACTATCCATATAACAATCATCACATTCGGCCTCAAAATCATACCAAACATATATTTCTTGATTATATTCATCCCTAATGTTAGCCACAAGAAATCTCTCCTACATGCTATCCAATGAATCTTGAATACTATGAAAACTATCATTGAGGCCATCTACAAGGTCATACAATGTGTCATATAATTGGGCTTTGAATGCTTCAGTCATCTGTAGAATTTCTTTGAGGTTTTGAGAGGAAAAAACCATTGGAAACACCACATAAAATATACCAAAAGAAATCTCTTAAAATAATTTATCCAATGGAATTGATCTGGTACCAATCTGAGCACCCTGTGAAAAGTTATGAACTTTGTAGTCCCGTCGCCCTCACGAAAAGCCCCCAAAATAGCTGATTTTAAATCAATGATATCTTCTTCCAAAGGTCCGATTGGACGATTTTTTTTTTAAATTGGGTGAAATTGTGAGAGGAAATCGTATATGCAATTTTTTTTGAAAAATTCATGCCGAGATGCTACAAAAATAAGAAAACACAAGCGACCGTCCACGGAAAAAAAAAAAAAAAAAACCCTGAAAATTGTAGATTTTAAAATGCAAATAACTTGACTTCCTAGACTCTGTTTCAGACGATTTTTTTTTTTAAATTGGATTTTTTTATGAGAGGAAATCAGATATACAACCAAGTTTTACAAATTTTTTACCAAAAACTACAGAAATCATCTAGAATATCGCGGCCCTCTTTTTTTTTTTGAAAAAATAAATCTGCAAAAAAAATATTTGCCCACACTTCCTGCCAAGGAAAGTGCTCTGATACCACTTGTTAAGAACCAAATACTTGCATACAGAAACACCATAAATATTCAGAGAACAATATAGAAGAACCACACTTTAATTATAAGAAAACCCTTGAGGTAGGGCAACACCATATAATGGATCCTACTATGGAAGGGATCCTTTCCTATTCACTTGCCTCTTCGAGGGGGCTTCCTCCTATTGAGCTACCACTCCAAATACAATACTTATCTTCATGCCCCATTACATTGTTTGAACCCATTTATATAGTTCTACTAACCACATAAGAACATTCTAGAGGAGGACCCTTCTAGAAGTATAACATTCTAGTAAGTCCTCTTACATTTATTATATTTAACTACCATAGTAGGCCTTATTTAATACTATAGTGGACCTAGTCCACCTTACATTGAATGGAATCCACTATTATCAGTATGGGCCCTTTGCCCCCCCAACTACATCTCTAGCTACTTAACAAACATATACTAAATTAAGAATATATCATGACTTGGCCAAATTTCTCAATTTTCCCATGAATTTAACAACAAAAATTGAGGCTTTTGCCCAATTCCATGCAATTGCTTCTAATTTTTACCATGGATGCTTTGTAACTTGAAATTTGTCCACTTCGAAATTAATTCTTTATGAAAATTTTCTTCAATTCAACTTGCTCGACCCATTCAAGCTCAGTGTTGAAAACTAGAGCTTTGACACCATATTAAACATGTGGTACATATTGCCTCTATTAATTTAGTATGGTATCCTTATGGTATACTTATTTATTTCAATTAAACTAGAGATCTGATACTAGTGTTGAAAACTGGAGCTCTGAAAACTAGAACTCTGATACCATACTGTAGCATCTCCAACATCCAACTGGGCTATGCCACATAAAATTTTCAAACTGTATGCAAAATTAAAACATATACACACATAAACTATTGAATAAATTTATATATAAAACATAAAATAGAAAAATACATTATGCAAATGCACAGATTCATACAAAATAATAATAATAATACACATGCAACACACACAGGAAAAACCCATAAAAATAAACTCATACATAATAATGCAACATGTAATTTAACACACAATTGACACTTGTCTTGGTTAAAATATCACCAACTATGTGCAGACCTTCCACATTCCTCCTAGCCTTAGACCACACTACTCAAAACTCTTAGCAGTGGGTCACCCCCAAGCTGGAACTAAAATCCACCCGGGTAAAGGGATTCCTAACCAGGATGATGTATCTCAGACAATAGGAAATACTCTGTCACAGGTGCCAACTCGAACTAACAAACTACAGTCCCTCATTCCCCACATGCCTATCCCACCCCAGGAAGTGTGCCCCTTCTCTGTTCAACAACCTTTCGACTACTCCACTTCCTTTATAGGGCTTCAACAACAGGCTGAAATAGAAGTCTTAGAGCCCTATAGCTGCAGTTTGGCACCTTTGGGAAATCAATTCTCTCACCTATAGAGAATTTCTCATGGGCCTAACAACCCGCCTCTTCAATATCCCATGGGCTTGACAACCCGCTTCTTTAGTCTAGCTCCCAAGCTAACCAGGTAGAGATAGAGGTATGGGTATAGGTACATGTACAGATACAGGCACATGAAGGTACAAATAACAACTAAATGAGTGAGTGAATGATGGAAAATGAACTACGTCCAAACTTTATTCCCCCTTTCCCTAACTATTGGAGTTTAGTCCCCCATACTCTTTTATCATGGTCGGTCTACACGTAGCGATGTATTATACTAATGATAAGACATATAGAAAAATAGGCTCATTGGCCTTTAGCATCTAGGATCTCCGACCTAATTCAACACATAATCCTCCTAAGTTATAATAATTGGCTCACCAACCAATATAACACAACATATACACAAATTTTCTTTGGCCTCAAAATCACGTGGAGTTAAGTTTACTGCACGCGGTATCTTGGAATGTGCACACTTCATCATTTTAGTGTGCAGTACATGTGCGTACTATACCATGGAAGGTGCATGCAAAAATATATCAACATCTCACCAGCTTAAGTACATTTGTATTTACATTTACAGTTGGGGTTCGACCTAGGGGTATTACATTCCCCTCCTCCTTATTTATGCACTCTCCTCAGTGTTAGCACTGAAAGTTACACTTTGACTGCTAAAGTGAAAGCTTAGTACCCATAAATAGGTTTATGAGATAAGTCTTAAAATGTGGTGTCAAATGGATAAAACTCAGTTCATCAATGTCAAAACACAGGAAATTCTAGATGAAACACATCAACAAAAGAGGTATTGTTTAACTAAGGTCAGGGTTTTAAGGATTAGTGTGGATAGAAGGAAGACTTAGTAAGAAAATTGAAGTGAGTCTACCACTAGCATCAAGCTTTACCAGTAGACAAAGGAGAGAAAATATTAAGATACAAGAGCTTATTAAATCCAAGCTAAATTTTTTTAAGAAAGTTATAACAACATCACAATCAAACATCCATTGTAATACAACTACAAAATATCATTTGAATCATTCAATGACAGTAAAAGTTCAGAGTGAGAGAGAGATAAGATGGCAAGAGAGAAAAATGACTTCCATTAAACAAAATTTCATCAAGTCTGATACATCAAACCAGAGTAGGCTTTGTTACATTAATATCACCAAAAAGAGTCTTTTACATCAACCATTCGAACCTACAAAATGTCTTATAATGCTTCTTTTATAGCCTAGATAGGGAAAAATAACATACAATGCGAGTTCATCCTCTAACATAGGATTCTTTCATCTTAAACTAAGGTAATAACACTTGTACAAACTCAAAATAACAAACTGCTACAAAAAAGGCTGATGTTGGCAACTATCATAACACCTTAATCTTGCATAATGAGATGTCCTTTGAGCGCATTCCTTTTGTTTCCAGGTATCCTCTAGCTTTAAACTGACCTTAAAACAATTTTACCATGCTCTCCTAGCCATATGGTGATCATTGATCATCTTGAAACCATCAAAATAGGAGTTTGCAATGAATCTTGTAGTGCTGATTGTATCAACCAGTTCACATCGAAGTTTGCAGTGTTTGGATGTATGAACCAGTTCATAGCGCCACATGCTACAAATTGTCCTGTAGCTTCCCAATTAGTCTAGTTTGAGCCCAAAACACCCAAAAACTTTCCTCGGAGTTAAATATGCATGTAGAAGCCTCATAATGTGGTGTATGAGTGAAAAAACTCAATTATAGGCATTATACTTCCCCAAAATATTAAAAAATACAAGGATAAGAACTTCTAAAACTGAGATTCTTTAAGACATTTCATTTCACTTCCTAAGTCTGGTACTCCTTCTGGTGGCAACTTGTACCAATACATTCAAATTTCTTTGGCTAACTCTTCCTTGAAAGGCTACAACTCCATCTTTAACCCCCTGATCTGACCTTGGTAGGCTAAATTCTATCTATATAGGCTTTTAAGCTGCATGTGGAGAGGTCTAAATATCTTAGCAATGAACTTGGCCTATACGAGATTCTCATGATACATATCCATGAGGTCTCTTAACTTCTTGTTTCCAACTAACTCTTTCCTTTTCAATTTAGCAATTTCAGCTATGGCATCTCTAAGTTGTCTGATCAACCTTTTAAAAGTAGTGTTCTCTGGAAGGGTGGTTATGTGTATCACCTCAATGTGTTTTTCAATAGACACAATTTTACCTTTTCTTTTGATGGGAGCTTCCACTACATTCTCTTTTTCAATACTTTCTTTCTTTGTTGATGACCTGGTGAAAGGCCTCTTAAATTTCATTTCAACTGCAACATATAGTGATGAGAAAAGTAACCTCCTTCCCTTTGTTCTTGTGGCTCTGACTGATGGAATTTCTGCTAATTCTGGAGTTGGTTGGGGTGAAACTTCCCGTTGTGGAGAGTGATAAAATCTTCCTTCTCCTTCTTGTTCATTAGGAGCCTCATCATTTTTAGCAATGCCTTTTATCTTCCTCTTCTTACTTGTCTCTGTGTGAACAATGTTGTCAATTGTTATGGTATTAATCAGTAAATGTGAACATGAACTGATATCCCTAGATCCACCTATATCTAGAAGAAAACATAATAGAATATGATGCTTTCCCTAAGCTCTAACTATTGAGCTCATTACTTAACAAAAGATAAGCAACATACCATTTAAATATTGCTTCCTCTTTCCATTATCATCCTAGCTCCACTCTAGTGCTCCTGTGATATTGAATCTGCAAGGGAACACAAGCCAACCAAAGTGAAAGCAATATAATAAACTCAACGAGAACCTATGTATGTGATCAAGGAATCATACAATAAAACAAAGCAAGTTTTATGGGAAAGAAACATATCAGTGCATTATACTGGAATGAAAGTGGAGATTACAACCAAAGCCTTGATGTTGCAAGGTCCCCTTTCAATGGCCCTTTTCTCCAACACACACACTTGCTCCAATCTTGAATGAAGAATATCCACAATGACTTGATGAACTGAAATGAAGCCCTCAAGTACGAACTGAAGTAGAATTCCTCATCCAATTCTTAGCCTATTCCACCTTAATTAACCTTAATATTAGTTTCACCTTAGCCTTTTTCATGAGAGATCCCTCTTTATATAGGGGAAATAGAGATGGTTGAAGATATTAGTATGATCCCCCCCAAATCAGAGAAGCGAGTAAGATCCAAACAATTCAGATGCCACCTCATCTTCTAGAAGATCCCCTTCTATAATTTTCATGATTTTTTTACTTTTCCTTAGCTTTTGACATTGTTGCACCCTAGCTATAGAGAAACCTGCGGAGATGTCACAGTCTATCTTTAGGGTAGGGGGCGACGATCAGGCATCGTCACACCCTGTGTATAGTGCAGCCTCTGACGAATTTTCTTCATAGGGTTTTTGAGAAGAGAAAGCTAGTCACCTCCCTCATGGAAAAAGACTATTTTTGGGAACATGAACACATGTTTGTCAAAGGATTACTGGGGTAACCAAAATAATGTGTAACACAATGCCCCCCAAAGTATGAAGCTGGAACTCATGACAACCGAAATCATTTGTAGAATGTGTGTGTCGAAAACAAGGAGCGCACCAATCAGGAACCTGCAAACAATCAAGCATCAACATAATTATATACCATTATACGAGGTAGGAATTCCCATACTCAGATTACAAAATGTCAAGTGAGTCATGGCCACTAAATATACACTGTGGATCCATGTCATTATGAATTGGCATAGCCACTAGGAACACACTGTGGATCTACGCTTTTAACAATGACTCAAATTCAGACATAGCCACGAGACATACAAAGTGGATCTATGTGTCAATACCAATCATAAATACTCCATCGTAACCTGGACCAAAAAGGTGTGATCCAGGGTTTTCATTTCCACCGTCCCTAAGTACAAATCTAACCATGTGATTACAGGTGTTGAAGTCGAACATGGTAGAAACCACTTGATTACCGGTCAATGATGAGAACCATTGACAAGTGCGAGGGAAATCACCATTGATGTCAATGAATCCCAAGGTACCCTAGTACAATCCAACGAATGTGAATAAATGAGGTGAATTCAAACACTCGATGGAATCTCCCAATCAGGGGTCAATGATGTGAACCCACTGTTGGAAGCGAAGAGACCTGCCATTGAGGCATGCAGGCTCTAAGGTACTAAATGATTTCTAAGCCTTGTTCCTAGATAATGAGTTGAAGTCGACATGAAAAGACTCATCATAGGAGGGCCTTAATGTATCCCCCATCAGTGACACGAAATAAGTAACATATTTGAAGTAGATCAGAGTATGAGGTGATTCAAAACTAACACAAGGAAGGCTGACATGGTAGAAAATTTATAACTGTAGATGGCCGACTCGATAGAAGACTTATTTAGGTTGGAATTCTCTTGAACATATGAATGACACAAAAATAGTCTTGGCACCATTGACTCAAGGAGGACCCGACATATGGACATGCAAATGGTCAAACGAGAGACAAATGGATTTCCCAACCTAAACACAATGATGAAGAGGGTGTCATGTTCAAGAGAAACTATTACTACCATTAACACAAATACAAAGACACATTTATTTTCCAATTTCCCCCCACCATTTCTGGCAAGTACCTCTTTATTTTTATGCAAGCTTGAAGAGCATAACATATGCTTGTTGATGTAAGATCATCCTTTGGATGATTCCCTCATAGTATGTTTAACAAACCCTAGGAAGGAGTGGTTCGGTCCAATATGGGTCTTTTGATGTTTTTTTAATGAGTCCAAAGAAATAAAACTCAGGGGTTTTTCATGTTTAGAGAGTCTGAAAAACACTTAAAGAGAACTCCATCAGGTCCTTTTTTCATAAATTAATCTGACGAGACCAAAAAAGTGACAACCTACCGCTCCCTAGATGTTTTCTTCAAATACTTTTACGAGCGTGAAAAGAACAAGGTCACTTGACAATCTTTTCGTTTTTATGAAGCGTGAAAAGAGCCTAAAGGATACTCCATAGATTTGGTTTTTCATGTCACCATTACGAGTCTGAAAAAGAGATAAAAAGTATACTCGGTTACATTCTCATTGATTTACAAGCACGAGAAAGAACAAAAACTAAGCTCAGAGTTTTCCTGAAAAACCCTAAAAGGATCTGTACATGTGACAAATGTATAAAAACATACCAAAAAACGAATCCTTGTTCCAATGTTTCACTCCTAGGCTTTTCGTCTACAAAAAATAAAACACTTGCAAGGTCGTTAGGACTTTAGGGTTTAGGTAAAATATATTAAATGATATAAAATATAAATGAAAAAGTGAAAAAATCAATAAAAATGGGTAAAAACTTCATTTCACTATTCCATTTGTTATTTCACCCAAACCTTGCTCTAAAACCCCCTATTTTACTCGATCTTCCATTGTGGATTGCAGAGGGCACAAATGATCATTCAACAAATGGTCTCCATAGAACAAGTAATTTTCATCTTTTTCAACTTTTCATAGATCAAAATTTTATTTTTATTGGTTTAAGATGACTTTTTGAGTTAAGTTTTTTTGGGTACCTATGCGCGGAGGTCATCGCAGGTGCCCTATATAGGGCCCTGCGATGATCTAAGATCATCACAAGCAACCCTATAGCCAACCTGTGACGACTTTGCATTGTATGGATGCCCAGGCTTGTGACATGTGTAGTTCAAAAAGTTTTTTGAGATGCATTTTCCAATAAAAAGTTTTCAGGGAAGAAGATAAAGATGCTAATCTCTCTTTAATGTTCCATTGCAGGTTTTCCATGATAAAAATGTTGGAATGGCATGAGAGAGAGAATGAGGAGGAAGACTACTTTGTTGGGAATGACCCGGGAATGGTAATGGCTCTCTGGTAGTGTGGATTATTGAAATTATTCAAAATCTAGGGTATGAGGGCCCAACTGAGATTACTTGAGTACCTAGTTCACATGTGGGATGTGAAAGAGTAGGCATTTCATGTGGGTGCTCACATTATTACGATAGATATCGAGGATATCTAATTCTTGACGGGGTTATCTCACCGTGGGTCCCAAGTAACGTTTACAGGTAGCAGGGGAGGCGACGAGCCTATGAACCACTATATTAGTGCACATTGTGTGCTAGGTACTCAGAAGCATAGCAGTAAAGTTGCTATAAGAGATGTCCGAGAATTGCCTCTACGAACTATCATTTATACCATCACACGCATGACAGGGAGTGCAACTCCCCATATGGATCTTCAGAGCTATTTTTAGTATGCACTGGAGTGCATGGATCCCCGAGTTTTCAACTGGTGTGAAGGGGTTCTCAAGAGTATGAAAAAACAATTGACCAAGTGCAGGAGTGGTGATCTAAAATAGTTTGGATACGGGTCGATTTTGGTATCCTTCTTCTTAGAGAGGGTCACAGTTTTGCGTTTACAGGTAGAGTGGGGTATACCTACCCCACAGGATCCAAGAATGAAGAGGTGGGTCGACCTCATGGCACGACATGCAACTGGTCCCCTCGTTAGATATAATGATGTCTTCTTCCACTGGTTAAGAACTCAGAGGATCATGGTCGATTACTACACATATGTCAAATTATACTTCCAAGGAGATCCAAACTTGGCTCTTCTGAGAGTTCCCAATGGGGGGACATAGGTAAGAAGGACATTTTGTTTTATGATTTTTTATGATTTTTAATATATATATATATATATATGTTCTTTATCCGATGACTAATCAAATGCTCTTTGATGATGCAGACGTGGGAACTTATTGTCCTCCCGGTTCATACCCCATCCAGAGGCGAGGGGAGAGAGCTGACGTAGCAGGAGTGGCTATTGCTGACTACGAGATCCTAGAGTAGAATCTAGAGGGGCTCACGATGAACATCCCAGATGCCTCCGTTGATGATATCTCGAGGCATTATCAATGCCACACAGTGGGCGCATCTGCTTCCATTGGTCAACTGCTCTGTAGAGTAGCATGGGCAGTCACATGTTATAACGAGAAACATCCTTTATGCTCCATTGTATATGAAGCCATGTGCTTCACATTTTTGATATTTTGGTCTTCAGACAAAAACACTTTTTGTAAAACTTCTATCGTTATATTTATGAGGCTTCTACTAGATTACTTGTTTTATATACAAAGTGTGATTGAATTTTATAAATGTCTCAAATGTTTGTCTAACACATAATTGGCCAGAGCATCTGTTAGTGTATTTAGACATCTAGGATGTGTTGGTATTCAATGTAATCAAAATGACGTTCCAAGAGGCGAATTCGTAAATATACCCTTCGAATGGAGTAAACATTACTCAACTGTAAGACTACTAATTGTGAATCGAGTCGTACAATAAGGTGACAGATTCCAAGTGAAACAACGTCGTTCAATAATTCAATGACAACACTTTATTCCGCGATATTGTTAGTTGCACGACCAAGGAAAACACCATGTAGACTAATCAATTCATCCGTAGGTGCATAGATTGCCCAAGCAACAAATGCTAAGTTTTGAGTACTGTGACTAGCACCATCAGCAAAGCCAAGGTAGTGTAGTGAAGACATCGACATCTAAAAACCAATCACAACGCAAGGTAAGCAGCTAAAGGTCAAAAACAAACAACGAAAAAGCACACAAGAATATTATACACTAAAATACAAGCACTCATGCAAAAATGACTTAAGCATAGTACTTCTTCAAGTAAAGCCCATTTTTGGGTTCACTCAAAGGGGTTCCATCATAATCAACCAGCTCATAAGTTCCCTTCTCCAACACTTGTTTGACAATATAATGCCCTCACCACATGGGCTCAAATTTACCGCCCCCTAGAAAATCACGATCTTTCTCGTAAAGAAGAACTAGATCACCTTCAGAAAAAATACGTGGCTTGACATGCTTGTTGTATTTAGATTTAACATGTTTCTTCTGAGTTTCAATGACTAAGGAAACATCAAAATGAGTTTCATCTAATTGCATCAAATACAAAAGACGTTCCACTTCAATAGAGATGTTAGGGAGAAGTTCAACGACTAGTTTCAAAGATGGTTTCTCACATTCAATCGACAAAATTGCTTCGATACCATAGACTAGCTGGAAAGGTGTGAATCCCATGGAAGACTTAATGGATGTCGTATAGGCCCATAATGTTGAGAACAACATAGTGTGCCAATTCGTCTTATGAAATCCTATCATCCATCGAAGCATAGTAATGAGAACCTTGTTGATTGCTTCAACCTGGTCATTGGCCTGTGGATAATAGGGGGTTGAGTTTTAATGGAGAAAACCCAACTTGTCAGTAAGTTCAAACATCATGAAATTTCAAAAATGACTACCGTGATCAATAATGATAGCTTGGGGGAAACCAAATATAGTAATGAGATGATTGAATATGTACAATGCTGCAGTTTTTGCGGTGTTATCAAATGTAGGCATCACCTCGACCCATTTAGTGAAATAATCCACATCTACAATAATGTATCCATGACCCCCGGTTGAGTGAGGGTAAATTGGTATGGTCGCCAATTTTGTTATGGGATTAATTGGTAAATGTGGTCATGAAATGATCTCCCTAGATCCACCTAGATCTAGAACAAAACAGAACAGAATATGACGCTTTCCCTAAGCTCTACCTATTGAGTTCACTAATTAACAAAATATAAGCAACATATCGTTTAAATATTTCTTCCTCTTGCCATTGTCATCCTAGATCCACTCTGATGCTCCTGTGATATTGAATATTCAAGGGAACACAATCCAACCAAAGTGAAAGAAATATAATAAACTCAACGAGAACCATGTATGTGATCAAGGAATTAGACAATAAAACAAAGCAAGTTTTATGGGAAAGAAACATATCACTGCATTATATTGAAATGGAAGTGGAGATTACAACCAAAGACTTGATGTCGAAAGGTCCCCTTTCGATGGCCCTTTACTCCAACACACACACTTTCTCCAAGATTGAATGAAGAAGATCCACAATGACTTGATGAACTGAAATGAAGCCCTCAAGTATGAACTGAAGTAAAATTCCTCATCCAATTCTTAGCGTATTCCACCTTAATTAACCTTAACCTTAGTTTCACCTCGGAATTTTCCATGAGATATCCCTATTTATATAGGGGAAAGAGAGATGGTTGAAGAGATTAGGATGATCCCCCCAAATCAGAGAAGAGAGTAAGATACAAACCATTCAGATGCCACCTCATCTTCTAGAAGATCCCCTTCTAGAACTTTCGTGAAGTTTTGACTTTTCCTTAGCTTTTGACATCGTCACACCCTAGATATAGATCGGCCCGTGGAGACGTCGCAGTCCAGCTTTAGGGAAGGGGGTGACGATTAGGCATCATCACACCTTGTGTATAGTGCATCCTACGACAACCTTTCTTCATAGGGTTTTTTAGAAGAGAAAGCCAGTCACCACCCTCATGGCAAAAGACTCTTTTTGGGAACATGAACACATGTTTGTCAAAGGATCACTGGGGTGATAAAAATAATGTGTAACATCAGCCTTAAGAGGACTCTATACTTTTTATTGTGGGGTAGGAACAACATTCAATTGCAAATGTGCAGAGGCAATGAACTGTTCCCAGTCAATGTTTTTTTTCTTCAACTGCTCCATTAGAATCATTTTAATCAACCCTGAGTGAAAAGCACTTGTATCAATTGCCTTGGACTTAGCTTGGACCCTGTCAACCATTTTTCCAATGCTTCTAAACATTGAATAGAAAGGAATATTCATGAGGTATTTTCTTGTGAAGTGCGATAAAAGTATAATGTGGTACTGATAAATCATATTGAACACGCCATCACAGGTGAAATATCTTTGGATCACCCTTAGCATCTTATCAAATCCTTCAACCATGTGGATCTTAGGCACTCCCTTTGATAGGTTATCTCCCTCACATTCTGGTTTAAGGAATTCTTTAGAGAAGGTTGCATTTATATTCATGGTCTTAAACCATATTTCATTAGTATTTGGTATCTCATTAGTTGCTTCTATGGTTGTTTCAGATACCTCAATTTCAAGAGTCCCCACCTTACTTTTGGTTCCATCAAAATTCAAGGCAAATTATCTATCTACTTCAGGGTTCCCCCTCTGCATCCTCTGACAGAAATTGAAACATCCCACTCTTTGGAAGACCTCCCTGATCAGAGGTTCAACAAAAAACATTTGCATGTCATAGGGTTCATTTCTCACTATGCCCCCACCCTTGTGAGCCTTCTTCTATTGTGGAGTATCCATTGATATTATAGGAAGAAAACTAAACCAATAATTTGAGTGACACGAGAGGCAAAACAAGAAAACAGAGGGTTTAGGGTTTGATGGATAATCTCTTTCAAAGGCTAGTTCTATCTAAGGATTTAGAGTCTTTAATCCTATTTTACCTCTAACCTTATGAATGGGCAGATGATAGTCAGGAAAATGGAGATACGAGGAGAAAGATTTTGCAAAAACATTTTGTTTAACACTTCACCATTATTTTGCAAAACTCATTTAACTTTATCAGCAAAAGACATTTTTTTTAAATTTCCAAAGTAGATAGACTTGAATAAGAAAGGAAATCTTGATGATAACCAACTGATACAATTTCTAAGGTAGGTGAATAATAGTGTTGAGTTGTTGCACAAGGTTTGTAGTGCCAGAATAAGGGATTCACAGTAGAATTCACAGCATAAGCATCAAAAGAAAAATAAGGGATAGGCAAGGTGTCTTGTTAGCTAGGTTTTCTTAATATTTAGTAAAAGAGGTTGAGAGCTCTACAACTAGTTGAGAATTGTAAAAATTCATAGGTAAGAGGGAGAGTTGGCAGCGTGGACCATCAGTTCGCAATGCCTAGGAGAAGCAATGATAGAAAAAAACCTTTACTGTCCTTCAACAGAGATTAAAATTCTTGTGGAGTACCTGGAGGCTGAGGATTGAAAATTGATATGCTTGAGCTTGGGTGAATCCACCTACAACTCGTCTAACCTCCCACTTACTTTCACCAACAAATTTGCAACAATTTCTGTAGCACTTGTCAGAAAATGCCAGTTTTTGTAGCGCCAAACTAGGAGCAATTTGAAATCTTGTAAAAACACTTAGAAAAGATTTAAATGATGAAATCCCAGATTATTTCCTTAAAAATATGAGTACTAAAAACAAAGATATCGACTGAAAAAGAATCATAAGTGCAATTATGGCGATGAGAGAAAAGTGTACTTGCGGTGCGTTGTGAAATGTCTAATGAGATGGCAGCGTACAAAGATAACCTTATTTGACCTTCTAATGGATATAGGGACAAAGTGGAGGGATTTTAGTACATTTTGGAAGTGGTGACATGTCAGGGTGTTGGTGGAGGCATAAGGAGGATGGCTTGTCTAACCTTGTCATAAATATGAAAATATAAGCCAAGGGTTTGGGCCAACATTAACACTAACTTTATTTGTGCTAAAACCTTAAAGACTATAAGGAAGAGGAAAAAAGTAAAAACTAAATAAAACTAAGGATAAAAAATAAAAAACCTAAGGCTGAATTGACCCAATCAATTCCATGTGATAACATTTGGCTCCATAGGGAATGACATGCTCCCTGTGGACTGCCAAGAACAAGCAACTTCAGTGTCTTATCCTAGGGCTATGGGGTCATTTATTCAATAGAAAGAAAAACAAAAATGATATTTATAATGGAGGGGACAACCACTCATGGCTTAAGAAAAATAATTCTTCAGAAAGTTCCAATTAACAAGGCCACCAAAAACTTTAGTGTCTTCCAAGTTTTGCAGTTTATAAGTATTATTTTGAAAAACTTCAGAAATCTTGAAAGGACCAATCCACAA
The DNA here is from genome assembly GCA_000966675.3 of Picea glauca. Lineage (NCBI taxonomy): Eukaryota > Viridiplantae > Streptophyta > Pinopsida > Pinales > Pinaceae > Picea > Picea glauca. Next base: position 330,274 of record JZKD02S1619207.1, read on the forward strand.
GGATTTTAATTCACCATGTTTTCCTTTGACTTGCTTGGGTGCATCCCACTTGAGAACCAGATCTCCCATATGTAAATCTTCTTTTTTTACCTTCTTATCAAAATATTTCTTGATCTTCTGTTGATGGATCTGCACTTTATCAAAGAGATGCTCCCTTGTTTGTTGTACTTCTACTAGCTGATGCATCCTTCTGACCATATCATTTGGTTCTCCTTTTTTATCCGAAGGAAATTTTCCACAGGAAAGGCAAGTTGAGTAGGAAAAATAACTTCAATCCCATAAACAAGCTGAAAAGGGGAAATACCAAGTGATCTCTTTGTAGTGACTCTATCAGCCCATAAGATAAATTTCAGCTTTGAGTCCCATGCTTTCTTGTTTTCCTCCAGTAACTTCTTGATGATCTTTGCAAGGCTCTTGTTAGAGGATTATGCTAAACCATTCCCTTGGGGGTAGTAAGGGGTAGAATGAACTATTTAAATCACATATTTCTCATAAAAAATCACCAATGGTTCAACTTTGAAAGATGCAACATTATCAGTAACAATCTTGCTTGGGAAACCAAAGCTTGATATAATATCTTCAAGAAAACCAATGATTACCTTATGTGAGGCACTCCTTGTAGGAATGGCTTCTATCTAGTTGGTGAAATAGTCAGTTGCATTCAAAATCCATCGATGTTGACCACTTGATGTCGGATGAATTTCCCCAATGAATTCAAGTCCCCACTACTGGAAAGGACCAAAAACCACCACAAGCTTCAGAGGAAAAGATTTCAGTTGTTGCTTTCCTAAAAACTTCTGACATTTATCACAGGCCCTAATATTTGCAAAAACATAAGTAAAAAGTCTAGGCCAAAAATACCCAGCTCCGAGGATCTTATATGTTGTGGATCTCCAAAAGTGATGACCCCCACACAAGTTGTCATGAAAATCAGTCATGTCCTTTTGAGCCTCCTGTGGATCTAGACATATCAAGAGAACCCCTAGAGGATCTTTCCAATACAATATGTGATCAATAAGACAATATTTGATTGATTTTAGTTTCAAATATCTCACCTTGTTCTTCTCCAAACCATCAGGAGGCTGCAACTTTTGCAGAAAATAAATAATGTCTTTGTACCAAGTGCATTCTGCCAAGTTGGGATTGATATGTGGGCTTTTGACAAAGATATCAATTTGCTTATTTTTAGAGTTTAGGTTCATGAAATTAACCCCCAATGATTTTCAATTTGATTCAGCCAACAATCTAGCTAAACCTTTCCCTTTCACCAACTTAGTAGGCTTGATTTCAAGGTCAAATTCTAGAATTTTAGCAATCCATTTTTTCCTCTTTCCATCTATATCAGGATGGCTAAATATTTCCTTCACGGAGGCTGATGGGACATATGAAATAATCTTGGAATGTAGAATATATACCCTGAAGGATTTAACGGATTTAACCAAAGCATAAGCCTTCTTTTCCATAATACCATACCTCATCTCTACATCCCTTAATGCTCCGCTGAAAAAGGAAATAGGCTGCTCCATCCCCTTTGTGTTTTTCTGAAGAAGGACAACAACCAATGTGTCATGTGAGGCAAGAGAAAATATCATAAATTCTTTTGAATAATCAGGGTTGATGAGTACATGTGCTTCAATCAATGCTTGTTTGATTTGGTCAAAAGAATTATGAGCTTCAACAATCCATTTCACCTATTTCCCTTTCTAAGCATAGATGTGATATACTTAACCAATTTAGCAAAGTTAGAGATGAATCTTCTTAAAAAAATTATTTTACCCAAGAAAGACTGGATCTCCTTCTTGGATCTAGGAAGAGACAAAGTCTGGATGGCCTCTACTCTACTTGGATCAATCCTTACCCCTTCTGCTGATATAATGTGTCCCAACAACTTGCCTTCTTTCATAGCAAATAAAGATTTCTTAGGATTGAGAGACAACCCAAACTTTCTACACTTCAAGAAAACTTTCTTCAAATGACGATGATGTTCCTTATCATATCTTGAGAACACTGTAATTTCATCCAGGTAGATGACCACAAGTTTGTCCTTCTCCCCAATGAAGGAAATATCCATTGCTCGTTGAAAGGTTTCTCCTGCATTCCTTAGACCAAAGGGAATTTTAGCATACATGAATGTGCCCCAAGGAGTAGTGAAAGTTGTCTTCTCTCTATCTTCAGGTAGGACAAAGATCTTATTGTAGCCTAAGAATCCATCAATCATAGACATCCTTGTTGCACCAATTACTCTCTATAAAATATGTTCCATCTTAGGCAAGGAATAGTTGTCTTTCTTGGAACTTTTGTTAAGATTTATGAAATCAACACAAAGTCTGATTTCACCATTATTTTTCCTCACATGGAATAGGTTGGCCACCCACTCATAGTACCTTAAAGGTATGATGATCTTAGCATCAAGTAATTTCTTGACTTCCTCTTCCATAATAGACAACAACATGGGATTTATTTGTCTAAGTTTCTCCCTAAATGGCTTGGTATCATCTTTCAAAGGGATTTTATGTTCAATGATGCTTGTATCATAAGTTTGTAGATCTTCATATTTCCAAGGAAATACATCATCAAACTCCTTTAACAACTTCACATACTCAACCCTTTGCTCCTTTGATAAACTTCTAGACAATTTGACATATTTGGGATTTTCCTCTGTACCTAAGTTGCATTCTTTCACATCAACTTCTTCATTTGAACCTTTAGCCTTCACGACAACATCATTTCTATCAAATAATCTCTCCAAGGGGACAAATCCCTTTGGAATATGGTTGCTAGGCAGTTGGACAATCTTGTGGTCTACAATTTTATTGAGGAAAATATCAGCATGGGGGATTTTTGTATCATCGTGATCTTGATCAATGTGAAGAGCAAAAAAACATTCCATTGTTTCCAAAAATATCTTAATCTAAAGATCATCCTCAAATACCTTCCAATGTTTGACATTGTCAGGTATAGATGGTCTATACTTTAATTCCACATCATATTTGAGATTGGGGGGCAAAGGGATTTTAAATTTACTTGCAAAAACAACCAAAGAATCTGCCATAGCATTTTATTCTCTTGGAACAAACGAGATGTTAAAAGCTAAGAAAAAATTATCAATAAGATCCCAAACCTCATTTCTGTAAGTCCTTAACTTGGGGTGTTTTGCTTGATACTAATTTTCAACCTGATACACAATTAGTTCAACATCCCTAAACACTTCTAACTCCTCAATCTTCATATCTTAAGAAACCCTCAAACCCAAGACAAGAGCCTCATACTATACTACATTATCTATAGCTTCAAATTCTAGTTTATAAGACAAATATATGATTTCTTGAGTTGGGGAGATAAAAACCACTCCAACACCAACACTTTATTTAGAAGAGGACCCATGAAAAAACATCTTCCAAACTGGGGTATTTTGAGGAGGTGTCTCACAAGTTTTAATAGGTTTTTTTTTTTTTTTTTTCAATAGGCGATTGAGGAGCATCAATGAGTTGTAAGATACTAGATCCTAGATTAGTGTCAACTGCAAAAATGGGGTGGTTTGTAGGATTATCTTCATAACTGATGATGTAAGCTAGTTGTGCTTCCCTATAAAGCCTTATGTGCTCTCCTCCAAATACAAGAATAGTGGCATATGAAAGGTCCATCTACAAATTCCCCCCTAGTCTCTTGATCCAAGATCTTGACAATAACATCCCAAACTTAGGGGGGACATTATCCACCACAATATCCATGACCACACTCTTCATGGGAAATCGAAACAAGGTAACAACTAGGTATTTGATCACTCCAAGGCATTTCACTTTTCTGGAGTCAAATGAGTATAGGTCATGATAGGTTTTAGTGATTTCCAGGCCCAACTCAACCATGACATTTTTAGGCATAAGGTTATGAGATGCACCTAAGTCCATCAAGCAGTTGTGCAAAACTTTATCATGAATATTCGATGTTTAAAATGGAGGAGAAGAGTCATCCCTATCTTCTACCAAAGGTCCCAGTATGACTGTTGGTTTTTCATCTTGTAGGTTTACTGAGTCTGTGGAATTGGAGGAAGATTCAGGTTGCAACATCTTGGAAAGACACTTTTGAACTCTTCATTTTTAATCAGTTCTAAAAGTGGTACTGGAATTTTTATCTTTTGAATTTCATTCTCAAAACTAAAAGAAGAGGGAGATTTCAGAATCTCCTTAATTTTAGGAACATGGGTCTTAATCACTTTTTGAGGGTTTTGTTCCTCTTTTTCTTTGCTTCTAGAAGCCACATCCTTAACAAAATTTTATGTTTTGCTAGGCTGATATGATGTACTAGGATTCCCATCCTTCTTTTTTGACCTTAAGTTCTATTTATTTTGGTTTTCATTCGATTTTTCCCCTTTACTCAATTCATTCAACTGACTGTCCATAAGAGATTCCTCATATGTAGACTGAGTTAGATGAGGGGATGGGGAGGTATCACCCACACAATGAATTTCTGCATATATTTCTTCATCATATCCTACTTCATCATCAACCATGTTATTTTGAAGAGGGGTCTGAACTTTTTGGTCATCCCTATTTATTTGATCTGTTTGAAGGATATGAGGGTGTTATAGGAAAACCCCCCTGCGGACAGGTGTATTCCCTCTTGGATCCTAAATATCTAATATCAAGACATAAAGGTGCTAAATTTGGTCGTTGACATCCCTTTAAACCTAGCTAAGCTAATCTATAGATAAGAGGAAGAATATGTACCCTTTTACTATGTTTGTCCTCGCCTAGTCCAAGTTGAGCTCTAATCCTCAAGCTCTTCAACAAGTCCTGCAATCCAGTCAAAGACAAAGCATGATTCCTATTCTAACATGATTAGTTTGAAAATAGATCTATCCATTAAAGACAAGTTCATGTAGGTATAGACAATCTTGAAGGAAACAGGCCAAGCACATGTATTAATGAGAACTCAATAGAGATACTTACAGACCTTTGATGAAGCTGCAACAACCTCTTCCAGCTCTCCTTGTCCAACCCCTTGCTCAAATGATCCACAAACAAAATGACTATTCTTAATTGATTATCTCCCTTATGAGATCCTAAGTTTGATGCCTTCAATGTATCCCTCCTTATGAGATCATAAGTTAGGTATTTCTCAATTTCTCCATCTCTTTTCACCATGAGGAGGCCTCCTCATATAAGCTTGGAGAGGCCTAACCACCTTATATATTCTTGGGATAGGTTGAGGATATTTCTCCATCAGTTGTGGATCATCCCTAAGATCCATCCTTGACCTCAGATTCTAATCCAACTGATTTTAGAGATAAGGGGGATCTTCCCTTGATTTTTTCAAAAACATAACACTCCCCCAGAATGGTGCATAGAGTGCTACAATGCTCCCCCAAATAAGGGAAAGGAGTTCTAGCACTCCCTACTAGTGGGTAGGGGAGTTTTCCCCAAGATTTCCTCAAAAATCCCAGCGCTCCTCCAAAATGGTGCACAGAGCGCTACAACGCTCCCCCAAAGGAGGGCAAGGAGTGCTAGCGCTCCCTACTAGTGGGTAGGGGAGCGTTGCCCTTCAAAATTCATTTTTAAGTGGTTTTTCTCAAGGCAAAGGCTTTGTACTCTTTGTCAAATGATTTCTCCTTCTTTAACCAGTCTTTGAGGGTGTCTTCAAGTGTTCCTTGTGATGTTGTTCAAGACACGACATAGGAAATATCACAGTATTATATTTGTGACACTTGTGACATTTGTGGCAAAAGTGAGACACTTGTAATGATGACAATAGGTTATCATTGAAATGAGTAATTTTGATGTGTAACAAAGGGGCATTATTTTGTCTCCTAAAATTTCCTCTGTTATCAGTATTTTGTGTATTTCTATAATTATGTTTTCCCTCAGGCTTCATTTTTTCCATTTCAGCAGAAAGTGATTTAACTAGTTTTGTTAGTTCATCTACTTGAGGGTTAACACTAGAAGAATCAGAGGTTGATGCTTCAGTCCTATTTTTTCTCCTATCTTTATAAGATTTTCCCTTGAGCTTATCAACTGCCAATATGTTTAATTCTACCTCCAAGGTTGCATCTTTCATATGAGCTAGTGAGGTAGATCTCCTTTCTCTCAACAAGAGGCAAAACGCAGGGTCAAATGCACTGACATAGGTTATCTTGGCATAATTTTCAATGGGCTTAATTTATGTGGGGATTTTGTTGTACATTTTATTAAATCTCTTTGAAAAAACTGAAACAGATTCCCCTTCTTTTCTCTTGAGTGACCCAAATTCTGTAATATAATATAAGCAATTTTTCTTATCTCCCCAATTCCTTAGAAAGGAATCATCCAGAACTTCAATTCCAGTGATATATCCAAGAGTTAAACCCCTAAACCATTTCCTAGCCTCACCATCAAGGATTTGTACCAAAACTCTCATCCAAACATCCTCGTTTTCAATATTAAGATTGTCAACATAGCTATAAAAGGATGCAAGGTGTTCCTCTGCATTTATGTCCTTTTCCTCTATAAACTTGGGTATGTACTTAAGATAGTCTCCAACAGGGGGAGAATTCATATACTGAGACAACATAAGAGGGGCATACCTAGAAAGCACTATGGAATCCATCCTATTTCTAGGAAGGTTAGTAGCTGCCATTGTATTATGAAGATGAGCATTATAAATTCTAGGAGAATAAGGATGAGACTGGGTCTTGATTGGTACATCTGTAGTCTTGATGATATGTAGCTTGGGAGAAGGAGAAATATAGGATGGAGAAGTTTCACTTTTAACAAGGAGAGGTTGAGTCCTGGAAGAGGATGGCAGACATTTCAAGGGAAATGAGGTGTCTTCTTCTTTGGTCACAACAATTTTAAAAGAGGTAGGAGAAGGAGAACCTAGGGTAGGAAAATACTCTAAGATTTAAATTCTAAACCAAATTACAACATAAGGTGAGGCAAGAACTTCAAAACTTTATTCTTTTAATTTGGGAGAAAATGAAGAATATTCCACAAGGAAATCTTCAAGATTTAAATTTCTAGAATTTTCAACAGAGGGTAAATGATGCAGGAGCATCTCCCACATCAAGCGAGCCAGCGCGGAAGCGGAGGACAGCTAGACAAGCCATCACAAATCTTGAAATTACCTTGAAGTTGTTGCGTGATATTAAATGAGCCATTAAGATGAAGTGCACTTGTATATTGTAATCGGACCTTGAGCCTTTAGCTCTCGTCCTTAGTAGGTAGAGGCATTTAAGATAGTTAATGCAGGTAGATAGAATTTAATTCTATATTAGATTGTTCGAGAGCGCAAGAGGGAAATGGGATATAGACACCCTCATTGTGTATTGTAACATTATTGAAGCATTAGAGCAAGAGCATGCAGAGAGCTGTGTAAGACCACCCATGTACAGATATTTGAATTAATAGAAGAAAGCTTTGATTCAAATACATGGTTTTGTGTCTGTTCTCTGTGTACTGATGTTGAATGCTATACTCATGAATGCTTGCTTCCTGTTATACATTTGCTTTATATGCTGTGTATATGATTTCATGTTTAAATTGAAGTCTGAGAGGAAGAAGGAATGAGTTTCAATTGTTTCTCTATTTGAGCCAGAGAATTCCTGCAAGGAGTGCAGTTGAAGTGTCCGGAAGGAGTGCGTTGACAAAGGTTTTAGATAGAGATCGCTTTTTTCCTCATTCATCCCAGAAGTACAGTTGGGGACATGAGCCGTGCAAGGAGTGCGCAGACCGAGTGAAGTTCAGGGGTGCGAACCTAAGCGAGAATTGAAGGACTACTGCCACAGGTGTGCGCATAGTCGAGTGACTTCAACACTTAGACGTGGTTGAAGGTTGCCGCAAGGAGTGCGTGCAAGAGTTTCTTGAAGGACTTGAAGGTCGTGGGAAAACTCAGGAGGGATAGGCCTTCAAATTTTTTGAAGGATAGCGCAAAGAAGTTGTCCCTTGAAGGTTGGCAAGAAGCGTCACAAGTTTGCACGCAGGTGGACGAGTTCCACAGAGGAATACATAGTCATTTCGCAAATTTCATCAGGAGGAACAGACGGTCGGTATTCTTCGAGGAGGATTCATGACATCCCGTGAGCCATTAGATCTCGAGAAGGTGCAGGGGAGATACTGCAGGTATTCTCAAGAGGTTTAAAGCTTAGGAGGGGCAGATCCGTTGATCCGAGCCACAAGGGCTGTCATATTCACACGTGGTTTTGTATATCGGGGTTTTGGATACGCGATATCCCGACGGTTACAAGAATAGTGTGGGACCACTGCAGAGTCGGTAGGTGGACAAGTGGCACGTCTCATCGGGACTTCGCAGTTAAAAGTCCCGAAACAATTGTTTTAGGATTCGCAATACCGCAAACTCCGAAATCCCGATGGAGGTGACGGGCGTTGAAAATTCAACCCGCGAGCGCATCGGAGGTTCGGCGTGTCGGGGTTCGGGAATCGGAGAGACAAGGCGTTCGATATCACGAGTGCCGAAATTGTGATAGGAGAAGTTCCGACAGGGTAAAGGAAAGTGTTAGTGTTGACCTATATCGGGTTTCAGGGATTCGTGGAACCAACGCTCGACCATTGGATTCACGGAGTTGCAAAGTCTGATCTCCCGATTTGCAAAGAAGGGGGGGATCCCACGAGGATTGCTGTGGGTGTAGATTTCCCGATAGGGAAATTGAGGAACGTTAAATTTCTTTGGGCCGTGGTAAAAGGAAGATCATATGAGCAGGCTTGCAAGCGAGCACGTGCCTGCACCAAGTGGTATCAGAGCACATAAAGGTTCTTTGCTTTCTGTAGTAGAGAAGAGGAGAATTCACCATGCCACCGAGAAGAGATAGACAGTCACCCGATCCAGAGGATAGGGAAATGCCCTGATGCAGAGGCAGGCAGATGGCAGATCTAGCCATAGAGAGACAAATGCGTGATCTCTGAGCCAGACTCGAAGACATGGGGACAGCGCAAAGATGCACAGCCAGTGTGGGGGATCTGAGTGATTCCGAAAGCAAAGTCGAGGTTGAACATGAGGAGGAAGTTGCAGCTGAAGATGCATCAAACGAGCATTTGATCAGGTCTATTGCCAGGATGGGTGCAAGGGCAAAGATGGACATTCGAGTTTATGAGGGAAACTTGGATGCAGAGGAGCTTCTAGACTGGATTAGAGCTCTAGACACATACTTCGACTATGAAGATGTTGAAGAAGACAAGAAGGTCAAGCATGCTATCAAGAGATTAAAAGGACATGCATCATTGTGGTGGGATGAACTACAAGCTGACAGACGCTGCAAGGGCAAGAAAAAGATCAAGAGCCGGGACAGGATGATCGTGAAGATGAAGGCGAAATTCATCCCCAGGGACTATCAAATTACTCTGTTCAGGAGGATGCAAAACCTGAGACAGAAGCTGATGACAGTGAAAGAATACACTGAGGAATTCTACAAACTAAACATCAGAGCAGGTCATCGGGAGACCGATGATGAGAAAGTTGACAGATATATGAATGGCCTGAGATATGATATCCAGGATGAGATGAGCATGGTAACCATCCAGACAGTGGAAGATGCTTATCAGATGGATTTGAAAGCAGAAGAGAAGCTGAGCCGAAAGCAGAGTCAGAGGGGCCGAGGTAGAAGCCAACCCAGAGGCAAGTCAGTTGCCCAGGATAGAAACCAGAAGGCCAAAGAGGACTAGAAGAAACCTCTGACTCACACAAAGAGAGGTGGAACCTCACAGAGAGGGCCATATGTTGAACAGAGAAGGCAGCATACTGAGCAGAGGGGAGATTATGCTGACAACAACACTTTTCGTCGTAATAGAGGTAGAGGAAGAGGAAGAGGTGGAGTAATCACATGCTTCACATGCGGGAAAAATGGACACAAGTCTTACGAGTGTCCAGAGAAAAAGAAGGACATTGGAGAAGCTCACATCGCCGAGGCGTAGAGGTGGGATGTTGAGGCCGAAGACGCAGAAGGCGGAAGATCGCTCATGATGCGAAAAGTCCTTTTGACACCCGAGAAGGAGGTGGAAAGTTCAGTCCAAAGGACCAGACTTTTCAGGACTGCTTGCAAGACCAAGGACAGGGTATGCAAGGTCATAGTGGATAGTGGTAGCACAGATAATATCATTTCTACGGAGATGGTAGAGAAGCTGGAGCTGGAGACGAATGATCATCCAAGCCCATACAGAGTTTCGTGGCTACCGAAAGGACACCAGGTAACTGTCACAAAACAATGTTTAGTTGAATTCAAGATAGGAGGATATAATGATAAGATCTTATGTGATGTCATTCCTATGRATGTTTGTCATCTATTGCTGGGTAGACCATGGAAATATGAYAAAAATGTGATTCATGATGGGTGAATGAACACATACACCCTGGAGAAGAATGGGAGAACACACATGTTGCTTCCAATTAAGGATAAGGAGGTGAAGTCGGAAGTAAGCAACACTGTAATTCTCRTGAGTGGGAAGGAACTTCTTACAAAAGTTAAGAAGAAGGAGGATCCACAATTCTTTGTGGTYAGGAAACCGAAGATTGCTCTGACTAGCACAAGAGTGGATGATTTACCAGTTGAAATTCAGGAACTACTGGAAGAGTTCGCTGACATAATAGTGGACGAATTACCTCATTCGTTGCCACCGATCAGGAGTGTGAGTCATAATATTGATCTCATACCAGGAGCCAGTTTTCCAAACAAAGCYGCGTATAGATTGACACCGCAAGAGAATGAAGAGGTTAAAAGGCAGGTCCAGGAGTTATTGGACAAAGGTTTGGTCAGGGAAAGCTTGAGTCCATGTGTTGTTCCAACAGTACTCAGTCCGAAGAAAGAAGGAGGCTGGAGGATGTGTACTGAATCGAGGGTGATTAATAAGATAACCATCAGGTACATATTTCCATTGCCGAGGATGGATGATCTGATGGATTGCTTGAGTGGAGCAAAATATTTTTCAAAGATTGATTTGAAAAGCGGATATCACCAGATTCGCATGAGAGAAGGTGATGAATGGAAGACAACATTCAAAACAAACGAAGGGTTGTATGAATGGCTTGTTATGCCGTTTGGCTTAACAAATGCGCCAAGTACCTTCATGAGGTTGATGAACGAATTCCTGAGGGATTTCATCAAGAAGTTTGTCATTGTGTATTTGGATGACATACTGGTTTATAGTAAGACAGTGGCAGAGCACTTGAAGCATTTGGCTACAGTGATGCAGAGACTACAACAAGAGAAGTTGTTGATTAATATGAAGAAGTCCTCATTCATGAAGACATAGCTCATTTACTTGGGGTTTGTTATTTCTACAAATGAGTTGAGGATGGATCCAGATAAGGTGGAAGTGATTAAGAATTGGCCATCACCGAAGAATATCTTTGAGGTGAGAAGTTTTCACGGACTGGCTAGTTTCTACCGAAAATTCATCAGAAATTTCAGTGGAATTAGTGCAGTAGTGATGGATACAGTGAAGAAGCGGCATAAGTCTTTTCACTGGACAACAGAGGATGAGAAAAGTTTTAATCTGTTGAAGAGGAAAATTATGGAACAACCAGTTTTGGTGTTGCTGGATTTCCAAAAGACATTTCAGGTGAAATGCGATGCAAGTGGGTTTGCAATCGAGGCAGTCTTAAGTCAAGAAGACAGGCCGATAGCGTACTTCAGCGAGAAGCTGAATGAGGCGAAATTGAAGTACTCCACATATGATAAGGAGTTCTATGCTATCATACAGGCATTGAAGAAATCAAGGCATTATTTGACCCCGAAAGAATTTGTTTTGTACAGTGACAATCATGCACTGCAGTTTGTGACTCAACAGGAGAAGTTGAAACAAAAACATGTAAAATGGGTTGAGTATATGCAAAATTTCACATTTGTGATTAAACATATTTCTGGTACTGCTAACAAAGTTGTTGATGCTTTGAGCAGGAAGTGTTTGTTGTTGCAGAAGTTCCGAGTCAAGACGTTAGGTTTTGATGATCTTAGGGACATGTACGCAGATGATCAGGATTTTAAAGAAGTGTATGAAGCAGCTGAGAATCCATTTCTCATAGACAGAAGCCAATGGGCCGAATACATGATCCAGGAAGGATTGTTGTTTAAGGGCAATCAACTGTGTATTCTGAAATGCTCCATGAGGGAGAACTTGCTGAAGGAGAAACATAGTGGAAGATTGGCAGGACATTTTGGTCATGACAAGACATTCGCGAAGTTGAACGAGTCATATTTTTGGCCGGGAATGCGAGCAGACGTCAAGATATTTGTAGACAGATGCAGAATTTGCCAGCATTCGAAGGGAAGGAAGAAGAATGCAGGTTTTTATCAACCATTTCCCATACCAGAGAGACTGTGGGATGCGATTAGCATGGATTTTGTATTGGGGTTGCCAAGGACACAAAGAGGTTGTGATTCGATCTTTGTGGTGGTGGATAGATTTTCCAAAATGGCACACTTCATTCCATGTCAAAATACCAGTGACGAAACTCACATTGTGAACCTGTTCTTCAAAGAGGTCATTCGACTTCATGGGTTGCCAAGAAGAATTATTTCGGATCGAAACACCAAATTCATAGGGCATTTTTGGAGGACCTTATGGAAGAAGCTGGGAACTAACTTGTTGTTTAGTTCGGATTATCATCCTCAGATGGATGGACAGACATAAGTGGTGAACAGAAGTCTGGGAGACTTGCTGAGAAGCTTGGTGATAGAGCACCACAGCCAGTGGGACCACATATTACCACAGGCAAAATTTGTGTACAATGACTTAGTCAATAAGAGTACAGGGAAAAGTCCATTTCAGGTTGTCTATGGGATGTAACCGAGAGAAATTTATGAACTGAGGGATTTAGAACAGACTGCTACTAGGAGCGCTAGTGCAGAGGAATTCGCAAAAGCGATGAAAGAACTTCACAGCCAGGTGAAGGAGCGACTACTGAAATCAAGCCAAGAATATAAACACAGAGTAGATCAGCATAAGAGACAACTTCAGTTTGAATTTGGTGATCTGGTTCTAGCACATTTGAGAAAGGAAAGGTTCCCGAGGGGAACATACAATAAGCTGAAGATGAAGAAAATCGGGCCATGCAGGTTCTTGAAGAAATTTGGGGACAATGCTTATGAGATTGAATTACTCGATGGGATTGGAATATCTTCGATATTCAATGTCTTAGATTTGTACCCATATAGAGCTGAAGAAACAGGGACAGGAGGTGAGAAGCCAGTGATCCAGTGGAAAAAACAGATGCCAGTTGCAGAGAAGCCACAGATGGAGTGAATACTGGATAAGAGAGTGAGCAAGAGGACCAGGCGAAGGCAATACTTCGAGTATCTGGTTAAGTGGAGAAATCATTAAGTTGAAGATGCCAGCTGGGAGATTGAAGCAGAGATACAAAATCATGGACATACCACGCGGGAGCTCATGGACAGGAGCCCATGAATTTTTTCAAGTGAGGGAATATGATGCAGGATCATCTCCCACATCAAGCGAGCCAGCGTGGAAGCAGAGGACAGCTGGACAAGCAGCACAAATCTTGAAATTACCTTGAAGTTGTTGCGCGATCTTAAATGAGCCATTAAGATGAAGTGCACTTGTATATTGTAATTGGACCTTGAGCCTTTAGCTCTCGTCCTTAGTAGGTAGAGGCATTTAAGATAGTTAATGCAAGTAGATAGAATTTAATTCTAGATTAGATTGTTCGAGAGCGCAAGAGGGAAACGGGATATAGACACCCTCATTGTGTATTGTAACATTATTGAAGCATTAGAGCAAGAGCATGCAGAGAGTTTTGTAAGACCACCCATGTACAGATATTTGAATTAATAGAAGAAAGATTTGATTCAAATACATGGTTTTGTGTCTGTTCTCTGTGTACTGATGTTGAATGTTATACTCATGAATGCTTGCTTCATGTTATACATTTGCTTTATATGTTGTGTATATGATTTCATGTTTAAATTGAAGTCTGAGAGGAAGAAGGAATGAGTTTCAATTGTTTCTCTATTTGAGCCAGAGAATTCCTGCAA
>JZKD02S1619207.1:344298-357426 GCA_000966675.3 Picea glauca
CAAATGAGTTGAGGATGGATCCAGATAAGGTGGAAGTGATTAAGAATTGGCCATCACCGAAGAATATCTTTGAGGTGAGAAGTTTTCACGGACTGGCTAGTTTCTACCGAAAATTCATCAGAAATTTCAGTGGAATTAGTGCAGTAGTGATGGATACAGTGAAGAAGCGGCATAAGTCTTTTCACTGGACAACAGAGGATGAGAAAAGTTTTAATCTGTTGAAGAGGAAAATTATGGAACAACCAGTTTTGGTGTTGCTGGATTTCCAAAAGACATTTCAGGTGAAATGCGATGCAAGTGGGTTTGCAATCGAGGCAGTCTTAAGTCAAGAAGACAGGCCGATAGCGTACTTCAGCGAGAAGCTGAATGAGGCGAAATTGAAGTACTCCACATATGATAAGGAGTTCTATGCTATCATACAGGCATTGAAGAAATCAAGGCATTATTTGACCCCGAAAGAATTTGTTTTGTACAGTGACAATCATGCACTGCAGTTTGTGACTCAACAGGAGAAGTTGAAACAAAAACATGTAAAATGGGTTGAGTATATGCAAAATTTCACATTTGTGATTAAACATATTTCTGGTACTGCTAACAAAGTTGTTGATGCTTTGAGCAGGAAGTGTTTGTTGTTGCAGAAGTTCCGAGTCAAGACGTTAGGTTTTGATGATCTTAGGGACATGTACGCAGATGATCAGGATTTTAAAGAAGTGTATGAAGCAGCTGAGAATCCATTTCTCATAGACAGAAGCCAATGGGCCGAATACATGATCCAGGAAGGATTGTTGTTTAAGGGCAATCAACTGTGTATTCTGAAATGCTCCATGAGGGAGAACTTGCTGAAGGAGAAACATAGTGGAAGATTGGCAGGACATTTTGGTCATGACAAGACATTCGCGAAGTTGAACGAGTCATATTTTTGGCCGGGAATGCGAGCAGACGTCAAGATATTTGTAGACAGATGCAGAATTTGCCAGCATTCGAAGGGAAGGAAGAAGAATGCAGGTTTTTATCAACCATTTCCCATACCAGAGAGACTGTGGGATGCGATTAGCATGGATTTTGTATTGGGGTTGCCAAGGACACAAAGAGGTTGTGATTCGATCTTTGTGGTGGTGGATAGATTTTCCAAAATGGCACACTTCATTCCATGTCAAAATACCAGTGACGAAACTCACATTGTGAACCTGTTCTTCAAAGAGGTCATTCGACTTCATGGGTTGCCAAGAAGAATTATTTCGGATCGAAACACCAAATTCATAGGGCATTTTTGGAGGACCTTATGGAAGAAGCTGGGAACTAACTTGTTGTTTAGTTCGGATTATCATCCTCAGATGGATGGACAGACATAAGTGGTGAACAGAAGTCTGGGAGACTTGCTGAGAAGCTTGGTGATAGAGCACCACAGCCAGTGGGACCACATATTACCACAGGCAAAATTTGTGTACAATGACTTAGTCAATAAGAGTACAGGGAAAAGTCCATTTCAGGTTGTCTATGGGATGTAACCGAGAGAAATTTATGAACTGAGGGATTTAGAACAGACTGCTACTAGGAGCGCTAGTGCAGAGGAATTCGCAAAAGCGATGAAAGAACTTCACAGCCAGGTGAAGGAGCGACTACTGAAATCAAGCCAAGAATATAAACACAGAGTAGATCAGCATAAGAGACAACTTCAGTTTGAATTTGGTGATCTGGTTCTAGCACATTTGAGAAAGGAAAGGTTCCCGAGGGGAACATACAATAAGCTGAAGATGAAGAAAATCGGGCCATGCAGGGTCTTGAAGAAATTTGGGGACAATGCTTATGAGATTGAATTACTCGATGGGATTGGAATATCTTCGATATTCAATGTCTTAGATTTGTACCCATATAGAGCTGAAGAAACAGGGACAGGAGGTGAGAAGCCAGTGATCCAGTGGAAAAAACAGATGCCAGTTGCAGAGAAGCCACAGATGGAGTGAATACTGGATAAGAGAGTGAGCAAGAGGACCAGGCGAAGGCAATACTTCGAGTATCTGGTTAAGTGGAGAAATCATTAAGTTGAAGATGCCAGCTGGGAGATTGAAGCAGAGATACAAAATCATGGACATACCACGCGGGAGCTCATGGACAGGAGCCCATGAATTTTTTCAAGTGAGGGAATATGATGCAGGATCATCTCCCACATCAAGCGAGCCAGCGTGGAAGCAGAGGACAGCTGGACAAGCAGCACAAATCTTGAAATTACCTTGAAGTTGTTGCGCGATCTTAAATGAGCCATTAAGATGAAGTGCACTTGTATATTGTAATTGGACCTTGAGCCTTTAGCTCTCGTCCTTAGTAGGTAGAGGCATTTAAGATAGTTAATGCAAGTAGATAGAATTTAATTCTAGATTAGATTGTTCGAGAGCGCAAGAGGGAAACGGGATATAGACACCCTCATTGTGTATTGTAACATTATTGAAGCATTAGAGCAAGAGCATGCAGAGAGTTTTGTAAGACCACCCATGTACAGATATTTGAATTAATAGAAGAAAGATTTGATTCAAATACATGGTTTTGTGTCTGTTCTCTGTGTACTGATGTTGAATGTTATACTCATGAATGCTTGCTTCATGTTATACATTTGCTTTATATGTTGTGTATATGATTTCATGTTTA
The DNA here is from genome assembly GCA_000966675.3 of Picea glauca. Taxonomy (NCBI): domain Eukaryota; kingdom Viridiplantae; phylum Streptophyta; class Pinopsida; order Pinales; family Pinaceae; genus Picea; species Picea glauca. Next base: position 346,942 of record JZKD02S1619207.1, read on the forward strand.
AATTGAAGTCTGAGAGGAAGAAGGAATGAGTTTCAATTGTTTCTCTATTTGAGCCAGAGAATTCCTGCAAGGAGTGCAGTTGAAGTGTCTGCAAGGAGTGTGTTGACAGAGGTTTCAGATAGAGATCACTTTTTTCCTCATTCATCCCAGAAGTACAATTGGGGACAAGAGCCGTGCAAGGAGTGCGCAGGCTGAGTGAAGTTCAGGGGTGTGAACCTGAGCGATAATTCTAGGACTATTGCCGCAGGTGTGCGCAGAGTCGAGTGACTTTAACACTTAGACGTGGTTGAAGGTTGCCGCAAGGAGTGCGTGCAAGAGTTTCCTGAAGGACTTGAAGGTCATGGGAAAGCTCAGGAGGGATAGGCCTTCAAATTTGTTGAAGGAAAGCGTAGAGAATTTGTGCCTTGAAGGTTGGCAAGAAGCGTCGCAAGTTTGCACGCAAGTGGACGAGTTTCGCGGAGGAATACATAGTCATTTTGCAGATTTCATCAGGAGGAACGGACGGTCGGTATTCTTCGAGGAGGATTCACGACATCCCGTGAGCCGTTAGATCTTGAGAAGGTGCAGGGGAGATACTACAGGTATTCTCGAGAGGTTTAAAGCTCAGGAGGGGCAAAGCCGTTGATACGAGCCACAAGGGTTGTCGGATTCACACGTGGTTTCATATATCGGGGTTTCGTAGGTTGAACTCCGTAAACATCGCAACGGGAATCACAATATTGTGATACGTGATATCCCGACGGTTACAAGAATAGTGTGGGACCACCACAGAGTTGGTAGGTGGATAGGTGGCACGTCTCATAGGAGAAGTTCCAATAGGGTAAAGGAAAGGGTCAGCGTTGACTTATATCAGGTTTCGGGGATTCGTGGAACCAACGCTTGACGATTGGATTCGCGGAGTTGCGAAGTCCGATCTCCCGATTTGCAAAGAAGGGGGAGATCCCACGAGGATTGTTGTGGGTGCAGATTTCCTGATAGGGAAATTGAGGAACGTTAAAGTTCTTTGGGTCGTGGTAAAAGGAAGATCCTGTGAGCGGGCATGCAAGTGAGTGCGTGCCTGCACCAGTAAAAGAGGAGCACTAGATACAACTACTGGTGTTTTAAATGTGGAATCAGGAAAATGACCAGTAGTACCTGGAACAACAACTGAAAATCCTTCTTGAGAAGTTTTTCCTTTCTTGATGATCTTCTCTGGGTCAGCTTAGGGAGTAGCTAGAGGTAGATGTGGGGTAGACCTTGTGTGTCTACCTTTAGGAGCTACAATTGAAACAGTGGATTCACTAGGTGAAAAATGAAGTCTTCAATGTACTAATTACTATGCACCATCATAATCAGTATTTCTTTGTCATTCAATCCCAGGGAAATGTTTTCAATCCGTTCTCCAGCGGGGCCAAGAATGTTAGCACTGAAAGTTACACTTTGACTACTAAAGTGCAAGCTCAATACCCATCAATAGGTTTATGATATAAGTCTTAAAATGTGGTGTCAAATGGATAAAACTCAATTCAACAATGTCAAAAGACAGGAAATTCTAGATGAAATGCATCAACAAAAAAGGTCTTGCTTAACTTTGGTCAAGGTTTTGAAAATTAGTGTGGATAGAAGGAAGACTTAGTAAGAAAAATGAAGTGAGTCTACCACTAGCATCAAGATTTACCAGTAAACAAAGGAGAGAAAAACTTAAGATATAAGAGCTTCTTAAATCCAATCCTCAAAACCCTATCCTAAGTTAAACACAACCTCTTTTGTTGATGCATTTCATCTAGAATTTCCCATGTTTTGACATTGTTGAATTGAGTTTTATCTATTTGACACCACCATTTAAGAATTATCTCATAAACCTATTGATGGGTACTGAGCTTTCACTTTAGCAGTCAAAGTGTAACTTTCAGTGCTAACACTCAGTGCAATATATACACATATACAACCAAAATTTCAAAATTCCTCAAAAAGAAGCGGGTATTCTGCCCACATAGCATCTTCATGCTCCCAAGTTGCATCTTCAGGACCATACTAGGTCCATTGGACCTTTAATAGCTGTATGGATTGATTCCAGAGCTGCTTGATCTTTCGGTCCAATATGCACACTAGATGCACTTGAAAGGCGTCCTCTTGCTTTACCTGAAACACATTCCAATCAATGACATGATTAGCATCAGGTATATAGTTTTTGAGCAATGATACATGGAATAGATTATGAATATACATTGATGTAGGAAAGAAAATCATGTATGCTACAAGCCCAATCCTCTCTAGGATTTTAAACAACCCACAATAACAAGCTGCCCACTTTGAACAATTTCCCAATTTCATGGAACTTCTGTTGGCCTTTACTTTCAAGAATACATGGTCACCCACATTAAATTCCCTATGAGTTCTTCCCTTATCAACATAGCTTTTCTACCTATCTTGGGAAACCTTTAAATTTTTTTTTATTTTCAACATTTTCTCTTCCATTTCCCTGAGAAATTTTGGCCTAATTACTGCTCTATCTACAGGGTTGTCCCAGCTTACGGGTTGATTTGAAAATGGGTGAGTACTTACTCTACGCAAGTTTTCAAACGAGAATATTTTACTAACTAATTATTTGCATAAGTATTAAAGGGCATATGAGTTCATTAATAATCATGCTTTTAAACAATAATACATAAAACGCATGAACTCAAAATGGAATAAGCATATGAAAAGACAAGAGAGAGACAACCAATGTCGGTAACAGAGTTCACCCCTCCTGGGATACGTCTCTGGACCTGCTTCAATTAGAATACATATCACTTTCATTCCTTCCTCAAAATATGTTGGGACCTTATCATAAATGATTACATAAGATATTCCTTCTCCTTCAATGAGGATTCAAGAAGACTACTCACACTAATAACTCTCCATACATCAAGAAGGATACTTCCTTACATGAATAAGTCTCTCAATATTTAGGATTAGTAGCACTATGGATCTCTAACTCCCCTCATTAATTCCTCATTACTCTCCTTCTTTATGAATATGGCTCACATAAGGAATTATATAATTTTTCCTCACACACTCTTAAAAAAGAGCATTAATTCCTAGATCCACAATAATAGGATCTAATTACAAAAGAGGAAAACAAGATCCATAAAAGTAGGATCTCAAACTATCATCAAGCACATAATTGGAAAAGTCTCAAAACCATTCAAAGACTCTTCAACCATGTCCTTGATTCTCTCAACCTACCAGTGAGAAAATTGGAAAATTGGTGTGAGGTGGTTTCTCACATAATTGTTTTTTCCATAATTACAATTTTAACGAAAAATATGTGAGTCTGAATTTCCTCACAAGTATTAATCATTTTACAAAAAGAATTAAATGCATGAGTTTTTAAAAGGCTCATTTAAAGCATGATAAACTGCTTGAGCATCTCACAAAGCATTAATAAAATAAAATGATAAATGCATGAGACTTATTTCACAAAGAATTAATAAAAATGCATGAGATTATGAAACTCATAAAAGCATAAATTCACCATTTTCACCACTTTGTCGCAAAATTCAAATCAACTTGGTGAACAAATTAAAGTTCCTTCCATGTGTGGAGATCAGCCTAGATCACGCCTCCCCACAAAAGAACCTTTTGGTCTGCAAAAGGATCAATTTTATCTCTATGAAAATGTCTTCAAAAGGCACATTCCTTCAAGACTCCGTCACCCACGTACTTCAGAATCAAAATGCAAGCCAACACCTGCAACTGTTGCAAAGAAAATGTTTGGAAAAAGGAACATTCCTTGTCTCCTTCACCTCTGTTCTTTGGAGCTTGAAATGCAAAGACCACATCTGCATAAATATGCAACCTATATCTGATGATATATGGATTACAACTTTTGAAGCATCATGCTTTCCAAGAGTTTATGAATACACTCTTTGGACAAGTTTACAAGGAATTTCCAAAATGGCTTAGAAAAATCGCCTCATTCAACTGATTATATGATGATTACAAAGAAGCCAATTAAGGGTTAGGTACAAAATAAAATGCCTCTCACTCTCTTCCTCTATTTAGAGTGGCTAAAACCCCTTTACAAAGCTTCCAACAATGCTTTTGTTGGCTATGTATCGAGACCAATTATACATAACTGATCACACTCACCATAAACTATGCAATAGTCATTCCATAAAAATAACCACAGTGAAATAAGCATATGAAATGAGGATTTGATCATCGACAATGGAAGCAACATGATCAAGGAGAGTTGGATCTGGAAATGCATTGAAAAGATGAAGTCTCATATGGATTTACGAGCTACTGCAACCATTACCTATGCCATGTGACCGAAATGATCATAGATCAATCACCAATTTGGACGCTCGCCTTACATCCATTGAAAAGTTGATCCCTACCAACATCATAGGTTTCTATGGACACATTATTATCCATTGGGAATTCCTTTCATGGACCAGACAATTGTGATATGAAGAGAGGAAGTTGAAATGGATAGTACAATTACAACACTGGTTGATATGACCCGCCACATTTTCAAGACATTTGTCTGAGGTCATTTCTCACATTGAAACCACAATATGTTATGCCTTCTTTCCGACCACCATTCTCAATGGGACTGAATTTCACAAGAGACACATCATTGCATATTTTCTCAAAGCTTTGGAAGCATGTATCCATCATGAACGCACACCTCCATATAACCTTGGACCTTGGCATGAAACATTTTCCTCTATATGTATAAGTGGTCACAACCCTGTGTTTTAGCACCCAAGATTTTATGTCTTAGTGCCATGTGCCTCCATATGATCTCGACTTTGTGCAAAAATGATGGCCTCCACCCATCATCCCAAGCTCTCCAACCTTTGAATCTTGGTTCCATGTGAATATACGTGACCAATAGGAAAATACAAGAACATGTTTGCATGCATAAGGCATGTCTGGTAATTTCAAATTAAAGTCAAATGGAGGAGGGACAATTGTCGACTGCGATGGAATTATCAACCAATTGACACTGAACCTTGTAATCCACATCATATTTCTGATGAGAATTAGGTATAGGCTCAAATCCACGCCACCTTTAACACATTCAGATACCTCCAGCTCATCATAGAATCTTGTGACTTTATCATTTAAGGATATCAATGGCATTCATGTAAGGTAGTCGAGAGCGATTGAATTGTTCTTTCGAAGGAGGAAGTAGAACATGGGTTTTCAAGTAGAGTCATTATTAAAAAGAGATGCCTATTTTGGATAAATTCGCTAGAAATCCCAATTTGTTGATCCTATTCAACGAATTTGAAAATGAAATTGTGAAGAGAGAGGAAATCGAACTGAAAGATAGAAAATTGAATCCCTCCAAATCTGCCCCTCAATATGTGGTGCAAATTCTCTGCGATTTGGAAGACAATAATAGATGCACTGGAATATGAAACCAAAGGATGTTCTAGATCCCAATGCATGCAAGATTATTCTTCCCCTCTCATAGAAAGGATTTGATAGACCCTTGGAAACAACCAACCAATTTTGTACTTGACACTTGCAGAGACCGCTCGGGAATAAACTCCTCGAAAATTGAAGAGGCCAATTCCTTCAGTTCGGCTACAAAATTGTGACAAGCGATGGTCATAGTAATTTTTGGTCCTGAGTGATCTACGACTGGAGAAATTTTTGATGGTCATTCTCTTGGTACTCATCTTACTCATCACTATTGACAGTATATGTAATGCAAAATGACATTAGTTTTCCACTGACCCTTCATACTCATCACACCTTTTGGATCTCACAAGATCGTGACCCTGTAACAAAAACATAGGACCAAGGTTTTCTCATGGAGATTCTGCAAATGATCTAGCACCATATCTTGGAAAAATGTTCATGCAGCTAACCCACTCAGAAAGATGTGGTACACTTCATTCTGGAGCATATAAACTTAGGGAAATCATATGAAAGAGTCGAACAAGTTGTGAAACTGGAACGAGAAGAGGGTGATTGATTCCAATCTATTGGACATGTGATGATTCACACATCCACATATATCTTCTCTAGGTTATATATCTTTGGCTTCTGATTGAGCACCACAAATTTCAAAATCACGATCTCAATGACTGGGGTAATAGAATCGCCAAATTTTGTTTTTTACTCCATGGTTATCAAACCATCATTAAACATCTTGGCATGAATTTTGCACCTTTAGGGAAAAATGCAATCCCTCTCAAATCGAAACTCCAGCTGGTAGATCACATATGCCAACGAGCAAGGCAAAACATAGTTTTGTTCTGTACAACTAGATATGTATAGCCTTCTCGACATCGATTTGTTCCACGACTCCTCCATCATGCAAAAAGTTTATTAAAATGTTACGATGATTGTTATAATGGATTCATTTATGCAAAGAACTTTCTAGCATCTTCTCACAAGTAAAACCAGAAATTGACATGGCTTGTATCTACATTACATCTTCATCAATAGACCTCCATGCATAGTGACTGATTGAGAAGAGCCATGGCATCATCTGAGTTGAAGCTACATTTTTCTTTGCTGCAAAACATGTTAAGTAACATAAATTCTTCAATTTTTCAGAAATGATAACCACTTCTTACACAACCAATCGAAGGTGTCTTCCTCTTGCAACTGTGTTTCTTCAAAGACTGGCACAAGAACATTGATCACAAGCTCTTTTGCAGCCTCTTTCTTGGTGAGTGTTGGAGCAAGTTTCTTCCTCGAATTGCAACGTAACTGCGGGAGGAGCTTCCAACATTTATTCTCCCGACGACCACTTAGGTCACAATGACTGCAATAATTTCTTCATGTTCCCTTCAATAGAATATCCTTGTCACGAGGAAGTGAAAGAGTTTCCTTTTGATTTTTCGCACTTCCAGTTGATGTGCTCGTCTTCTTTACCCAAGTTTTCTTCTTGTGATTTTTTCCTACATCACAGTTAGAAGATCGAGTGAAAGAATGCATATTGCAAGAATCATGCTTCTTAAAATCAAAGAAAGAATTTGAATGAACATGACCCTTATACCTTCTACGCTTATCCTTGTTGTAGATATGACGAGGACTAGGACTAGATGATTTGACTCCTCTCTTCAAATTCAATGAGGTAGAAATGGTTTTTGAAGTGGCTCTTGCTTCAATGGACTTTGAGCACTCTCCAATCTCCTCTTGACCATATCCCAAACCTACAAATCATGGTATTTGTACCACCTCTAATGGTTGAGTGAATCCTTGGCCATGAATTCCAAGTCCACCTCCTTTGTATCCCATCTTCGTGAGGAGATTCATGCCCACGTTAGTTTCATACTCAGAAGAAATTGAACATGAAGAAACATCATATACCTCGGTTTGAGTTTCTACATCCACGGTTGAAGGCTCTTTGTCTTCCATTCATCCACAATGTTGTAACTTAGCCAATATATCATCCTTGGCTTGCAATTCGAGCTGAAATTCTTCAATAATTCCATTGAGGACTTCTCCATGAAGATGAGATCTATCTTGAAGCTCTTGCTTCTTTTCTTCTACAACTTGCAAAAGTCTCCTCAATTTTGTGTTTTCGGCTTGATTGTTATGATTTATCTCTTCTAATTCTTGAATTTTTTCTGCTCGCTTTGCTCCTTTGTCCACCCTGCAAAGAAGCCAACCTACTCTGATACCACTTGATCTGAAAACGGGTGAGTACTTACTCTACAAAAGTTTTCAATCGAGTCTTTTAATTACTAATTATTTGCGTAAAGATTAAAGGGAATATGAGTTCATTAATAATCATGCTTTTAAACAATAATACATAAAACACATGAACTCAAAATGGAACAAGCATATGAAAAAACAAGAGAGAGACAACCGTTGTTGGTAATGGAGTTCGCCCCTCCTAGGCTACATCTCCGGACCCGCTTCAATTGGAATACGGATCACATTCATTCCTTCTTCAAAAGATGTTGGGACCTTCTCATAAGTGATTACATAAAATATGCCTTCTCTTTCAATGAGGATTCAAGAAGACTACTCACACTAATAACTCTCCATACATCAAGAAGGATACTTCCTTACATGAATAAGTCTCTCACTATTTAGGAGTAGTAGCACTATGCCTCTCTAACTCCCCTCATTAATTCCTCATTACTCTCCTTCTTTATGGATATGGCTCACTTAAGGAATTATATATTTTTTCCTCACTCACTCTTAAAAAAGATCATTAATTCCTATATCCACAATAATAGGATCTAATTACAAAAGAAGAAAAACAAGATCCATAAAAGTAGGATCTCAAACTATCTTCAATGATCCGGAATCGGATCCAGAAGCCTGACAGGGTTTAAAAATGCTCAAAAATGAATGTGTTCGGAATGCGATGAAACCAATTCCATTGCGTCTGTCTCGTCTTCCTGATTCCGGCGGTATATTTACTTCGTCAAACGGGCTCCGTATGAGCAAGATATCGCGTTCTGTCCGAAAAGCCAAACATGGAAAAAAAGGGGATGACTATATAGTCCGTACAGTCCACGTGGCATGCTGATTGTACAGCCCGTACGGTCCGTATAGATGATGTGGAAACCCTAGGAGGTGACACGTGGCAGCTCTAGGAGATGACATGTGGAATGCTGACTTGGCGTACGGGAAGACAACTGAACCAATCCAGGGGTGACACGTGTCACCACTGTAAGGGTGACATGTGGCACGGATGACGTCAACAGCTGACGTGACAGGGCAGTGACATGGAAGACGTACAGGTTGACAAGTGGAAGGTGACATGGACGAATTAGTGACTAACGCATGGCATGTTTTGGTTGGTTGTTAGGTGCCACGTGGCCCAGTCATGGGCTGCCACATGGCACCCTGTGGTTGGCTGTTGTGGCGTTGTATAAAATTTGTTTGGCTCGGCCGGGGTCGAACCCGTGACCTCCTCTCCAGGGAAAGGGACTAGCAGGGCTAGGCTAACCGCCCGCCCACCCTATGGGTATGACTTAATAGTCATATGGCATAAGTTTTATTTGAATTTGATTAAGGTTTGAATTGGTGGGGAAAAGGGTCGGGGCTTAGCCCCAGCCCACGGTCCAATGCAAACACACGACACGACTTACCACATGACCACGACACGGAGGTAACACGACGGAGTATGGGTAGGGCTTAGCCCTTGGTTCCGGGCGGTCCCATGTGACCCGGGACCGTTACTATACATATAGCGCGGGGGTTATACAGTTAATCTCGTGGTCTTATGCCTATGCGTCACGACCGGGAGCCAGCAGACAGGGGGCGCGCGAACAGGGGGCGCCTGGCCACATGGTGGCCCATATGACCATGCTAGAGGGTGCGCACACCGATGAAGGGGGATAATGCCTATTTTTAATTAAAAAGTGGGTTTTTGGTTATGTATTTGGGATTTTATTGATTTAATGCCTAATTTTAATTGATTTTCTCCATTTTTGGGAGATATTGGGCATTGTTGGAGCCCAAATTTTGGGAGGAAGTTGGAGATGAGCAACCAAATTCAAATCTATATAAACTAGGCCTGTTTGAGGCCATGAGGAGGCAGTCAGAGAAGAGTTATGTTGAAGGGAAGCCGAGCCAAAGCCATTTTTATGCAGGGAAGCTTTTGAGGAGCAGACACTGTTGGGCCATTTCTGGGAGCTCCGGACGTCCGTTTTGCGTGCCATTTTCTTTGCAGGGTTCTTGAGATCTGGAAGAACATGACCAGATCAGTCTTGTAGCCAATTGGAACTGCTGTGATGTACTTTTTATCTTTTGAACAGAAATAAAGAAGCCTCCCCCACAGAGACAAAGGCCCGGAGACATAGGCAAAGTTGTGCCGAACTCCATTATCAATCTGCGTGTTATGGTTTGCTGTCTATTATTTCATTTCAGATCTGCATATGTGTATATGGATATCATAATTCCTCTTCTTTCCTCATTCTTTCGCTAAGTTTCTCAAATGGTTAATTAACGCATGCAAAATTAAAACTCAACCATAAGTCATTAAAAGATATGATGCATCAAGTGGTATCAGAGCTAGTTGACATTTGGATTTGAGTTTTGCATGTTAACCAGGGAAAAGCTACAGCGTGGTGAAGGCGAGCTTGTTTTAGAGAATCCATTAATTGGATTGAGAAAGAGAGCTTCTCACAGCGAGAAGATGGCATCAGAAGAAGGGATTTCTCAAGATGAGAAAGAATTCTGGAAAACATTCCTTGCTATGTCGGAGATGGTGAAAGTTTTGTACGAGGATTACTTTGAACGGAAGCGACCAGTTTTGGGTAAATCTTCAAAGGGAAAAAGTGAAGAGGAAGAGGACCATTCTTAGATTCCTCCTTCACCTCCACCAACACCTCCTTCTTCTCCTTCTTCTTCAAGTTCAAGTTCTAAATCTAATGGAAAGAAAAATGTTCATAAGAATAAAAGTGAAATGTCATTGTTAAAACTTGATGTTAAATTTGAGTTGCCCATATATGATGGTGAAGTAAATGCAGAAAAAATTGACAATTGGATCAGGCAGATGGAGGTATACTGCAATGTGCAACAGAT
>JZKD02S1619207.1:360121-383070 GCA_000966675.3 Picea glauca
AAAAAAAAAAAAAAAAAAAACTTTAAAAAAATTCATATTTTATAAAGGACAACATTGAAGAACTCTATCATAATTTTAGAACTACCATTTCCACCTCTATTAACAAGTTCTCTTTCGAAGTGTCCTATAAAAAGAATAATAGAATGACCAACCCTTGGTATGATAAAGAATGTAAAATTGTTAGGAAATCCATTAGGGATGCTTCTAATGAGTCATTAAAACTCGATAAGATCAATACATACAAAGACCTAATTAAAAGGAAAAAAAAGGTACTATATCAATAAAAGGCATGAGCAACTTTCACAACTATATAAGTTGGATCCTAAGAAGTTTTGGAGCCAAATTCTAAACCGCAATACTAAAGAAAATAATAGGATTCCCTTAAGGGATTTGAATTCCTACCTTAAAAATATTTACGAGTTCCCTAATGCCATGGACACCATTCCTATTGTCCCTACAAAGGAAGAAGTTTTTTCTTTAGATGACATAGAGTTCGAGGTTAAGTGGCTTGCAAATGGGAAAGCTAAGGACATTAAAGGCTACCAAGATGTAATTTTTAAAATCGGAGGGCCTATCCTTATCCCTCATATACACAAGTTATTCGATTTAGCTGTCAAGCAGGGCTTCCCTAAACCCTGAATGCAAAGCCTTGTTATCCCCAACTTTTAGGGATAACTAGGAGATCATGTCTCGAGGCCCATAGGTCCTAGACATGGAGTACCGAGAGCAGGATTGACTTTGGCATGGCCCTGGAGGGCCCATCTTCTCTTTCTTCCAACACCTTTGTCTTATCAACACCAACAACATCCATCACCATCGGCTTGGTCTTGTGTTGGATATGGTTCTTGCTCCATGAGGTAATTAGTCCGGGTATCATGGTATGTGTCACTTTTGATCATCAAAACCTTTAATATGTGCATTTGATTCCTTTTGTTTCTAACAAATGGTTGGATCTTACACTCGCCCACTTGACCATGTCTGGGGGGATTGACATGATGACCTAGTAAGCCCGAGTCCTTAGGTTTTGGTTTGCCACTGGGGGGATTTCTGAAAATCCATCGTCCGCTCCCTTCACAGTACCACTTTTTCATCTTGCTTCCCATTCATCTATCCCACTCCACTTGTCCAGGCAATGGATGACCTATTTACAAGATTTCACCTTACCTCATGGGAAGAAGGGGATAAAGGCCCATAAGGTAAAAGCAAGCTAGCAAAAGATAAAAATCCTAAAAAAAAACCTCGAGATGCTTCACCCAGGGATCCCCGAGAAAGAAATAAAAAGATTCTTAGCAAGAAACAAGAGGGACCCGTGAGAAATAATAAAGCAAGACCTAGTCAGAGGATAGGGGGTCTTATCATGAGCCAACGTATTAGGTCCATGGGTACTTAGCAATGTGACATTACCACCAGCTGGTTACCACGCCAGGGTAGTGACCTTTAGTTGCATGGCCAAGGGAAAGGGGGTCTCATCATGAGCCAACCTTCTCATTTCTATGAAAGTACTTGTGGGTAACATTGTCACTATTGGTCACCACACCAGGACAGTGTCCTCTAATTATCCATCTTGAAGAAAAAATAAATATAAAAATAAAAAAGAATAAAAGAAAGCATAAAGGCATTGGGCTTGGAAAATTTTACATCCAGGACAGGTGCAGCTCATCTTCTACAAAGGCACCCACAGGTAAAACTTTGCATTCTCTGCCCTTACCTCACACACTTGCTTGGACATCCTTTGACCACATCACCCAGTTACATGGCTTGGATGAGGTCTCTTTCGAAAACTTTCCTTTTCCAGTGGGCACTAGCCCAATAGGACACCTTGTCTTTTTCTCCAAACTTGTATTGCAGGCTTGTGTAATGTCTTTGAAATTTTAGCTAATGTATTAGGGATTTTATGCACATGTTTAATAATATTGATGATGAGACGTGATTGACATTGCTATGATCCCTGTGACTGATGAGCCCATGGAGGGTGTAGCTTTTGATGTGCAGGATCATGCCCGACTGACAGGTACCATTTTGGACCAGTACACATGGGAAGATGATCATTTCGGACTTCCATGGGGCTAAAAATCCCATCAGATGGATGTTGAGACCCCATCAGGGGGTAGAGACAGGACAGAGATGAATCAAGGGTTTTCCACCGGAGAATAAGAGGATGTTCCACCAGCGGCACCTTGACTGAGCTTGACCTAGGGGAATTGACCCTTTTTCCGTGGAAAGTTGGCCTTGGAAGGCCTAGGACATCACCTATCATGACCATGACGTCATCCAGCCTTATGGACGTCTTGGGAGATAGACTGGGCAGTATTGACACATGTGGCAGGTTGGAGAAGCCCAAGGAGGGCTAACATTTTGTTCCAGGATGCTCCATGTGCCCTAGAAGGGGCTAATGTCTCCCTTAGAGGGGCTTGATGTCTCTTATAAACTTGATTAGGGTTTTAATTTGACATTTTAATGTAAAAAAAATATGATTTGGTATTTTGGCCTTGTCGGCCTTTTTCATGACCTAAAATGTAAATTTAGGTCATGGTACTGTATAAATGAAGGATTTTTACCTTCATTTTTTCATCATCTCTCACTCACTTCATAGTGAGGTCTGAAACTTGTGCCCTCTTTTGGGTTATTGGCTGATTTAGTGATGCACACTTGTTGAAGGAGGATTTTCTTGGCATGTTTTGACATTTCTCTTGATGGAAGGTGTTACAACTAGGGTTTGCAATGTTATTTCTTGGTGATATGTAAGTGTTTTTATGCAAAACTTCTTGAATGAATGGCTGTATTTTTATTTCTTTCATATGTTTGTAATTTTGCTGAACAAAACCGTAGGTGACAAGCACACAAGTAGGTCCTTGTATCATGTCCCCATTGAGAGAGATTTCCAACCATTGTTGAAGAAAGAGAGAGCCTAGTCATAGCTACACTCCTATTTCTTCTTCCTTTTTCTAGTCATACCATCTAGGTGCTGAGAAGAAGGAGACGCCTTAAGCCTAGGTCTTCTACACTTTGGGCCGATTTATTCTAGGGTTTGATGAAAGAGCCTTGTTGTAGCAACACTCTACTTCATTAGACCTTCTTGTCTTAGCTTTATACTTCATCATTTATCTAGTCGTCCTGTCTTTGCCTCTTTTAGCTCTTGCGTTCTCCACTATTTGACTCCATTAACCCTAAGGCATTGATCTAAAGACCCCTTGTGCTGAAGTGAACTTGATCAAAAACTATTTTCAATACATTGAACGAAACCCTAACTTCACTAACCCTAGCCTAAACTAACCTTCTAACCCTATGTGTTATCGTCATCTCCTGAGATTAACACCTTTGTGCAGTTAGACATTTTCTTTATAAGAAAATGAATGGTGATTAAGGGCATTAATTTAATGAAGTGTTGGTTTATTGCATTGAATGCCACATCGTTTCAGCTTTTATTGATGAAGTGACATAATTTTATTTCTATTGATAAACATTGACTTCGTCAATATTTATTACCAAATTGCTTATAAGTTTATCAGATAGTTCTTGATTTATATGAAGTACTAACCCATTGATCAAAGCTTGCATATATCAGTTTATTGTTTCTTTGTCTTAGGTAGGTGTATCTCTTTGGGGTTTTACTTCATTATTGGTTGTTTATCCAGGACTATCTTTTTGGTGGTGACTTGTGGGGGGGGAAACCTATCCTTGTCTTATAATCCTTTCCCTTCTCAAAACCCCAGGTCATCGGGGACGTTTCCCCTGGGCTTCACCTCCCTTAAAAGAAAGAAACATCCCATCGTGGTGACATTGGGTGGGATAGATTCATGTTACACCATTTTGACCTTCAAACCTTAAGCCTTTTATCCTTGCTACAAACTACGCAATAACATTTTGTCGCATCTATTGGGGAAGACTGAGTCAAAACTTTCTTAGATGATAACTTTATCGATAATCTTTTCCTTTATAGTCTTTATCTTACAAACTTACCTGGCGACTCCACTTTGGGTGTTTTCCCTTATCTTTTGATAGTTTCAAGAAAATTATCTAGCGACTCCACTGATGATGAAGCCATCAATGACTTCACAATGGGATCCTGGGAACTACAAGGCTTTGGGCATGAGTAACATCTCGGGATATCCTCGACAAATTCCCTTTGAATATAGAAATTTGCTCCCTGGATTCACTGGTGGTGATAGAGAGAGAGAGTTGACTATCACATCAGAAAATTTTGGAATTTCTTCCTATCCTACCCTGTCGATGATTATGCTAAAGACGTGGTCATGAAAATTTTCTCTGCCACTCTTTATTGCAATGCTAAAGAATGGTATGATAACCTCCATGATTCCAGCATCAAGAAGAAAAAGTAAGTTGCCCTCCTCTCCAAGATTTCAATGATTGTCTACTTTATGATTTGGGAAAAGAGGAGGAAATGGATGAGCTTTTGAATGTTTTGAACCCTCCATGTTATGATATTGATATTGACATAGTTGACATTGATGAGTTCATACATGTTGGGAGACGTAGGTGGGATATTGTTGGTTATGATATGGATCCCATCTATGACATAGAGAGTCATCTCCAAGTATTTCCTTTGCAATTATCACAACAAGTTACTTGTGACCACTGGCAACAAGGAGATGAGATTTTTACCAATGCTCCCCAAACACCCAAGGTTGACCAAGTACCATATTTTCCTGACAATCTTTAGTCTTACCTTGAGGACTTTGATGAGTACTCCTCTGAGCACTTAGATTTATCCTATGAAAATGACTATCAGCCACCATTGTGCTCATATTTTGATAGGAGTAAGAACATTGTTTTGCCTAAGGAAGGATTGTCATGACTTTTTCCTCCGGCCACCTGTTATTACTTTACCTTGTTGTTTTATTAAAGGTGTAGTTGGGAAGTACATATTTTATATTGAGTTTCCTCTTAATAAAACCCTAGATTCCAAGGGTTGGTTGGATACTATAAGTTTGAGTATGTCATCTCAGTTTTCCAACTTTCCCTTGAGAGTTTGTCAGTCGTCTGCTAGATCTTTGTCGATCCCTTCCTTAACTTTAGAGCATGAGGATGTCCTAGGTAGTCAGTTTGTGGACCTTTCAAGTCAGTTCTCTGAACCTTGGACTTTTCATGACCCTTTAATGAAGTGGATTGAGTACTTTTCTTTCAAGTTGACATGGCATGGTTTTATCCCTCCCACCCACCTCCATGAGTAAGACTTTGTGATCTCAGATGATATGATGCATATTCTAATCCATGACATTTTTGTGCTTGACTTATCACTATTTTGGTCTATGATGAAGCACAAAGGCAGGTATTGTGGGATGTTGCTGGATTGGCTTCACTGGTTGTTTGACTACACCCAACATCCAACCAATAGGTAAGTACAGGTAAGTGTTTTTCTTTACATTTACATTATTGATTGTTTTATTTCAGTTTATATATATCCATATATGTTGGGGTGGCATTACCACCCCAATTTGTTACTGATGATTGCTATTGAGATCAAGAAGGTAAAAAAGTTATGCCAGAGATGTTGAGGTTCTCATGCGCTCTACAGTGAGCACATGTCCCCGAGTTGGAGCTAGATGGCATCCCCCACTTTTAGGGATAACTAGGAGATCATGTCTCGAGGCCCACAGGTCCTAGTCATGGAGTACCAAGAGCAGTATTGACTTTGGCATGGCCCTCGAGGGCCCATATTCTCTTTCTTCCAACACCTTTGTCTTGTCAACAACAACAACATCCATCACCATCGGCTTGGTCTTGTGTCGGATATGGTTCTTTCTCCATGAGGTAATTAGTCCGGGTATCATGGTATGTGTCACTTTTGATCATCAAAACCTTTAATATGTGCATTTGATTCCTTTTGTTTCTAACAAATGCTTGGATCTTACACTCGCCCACTTGACCATGTCTGGGGGGATTGACAGGATGACCTAGTAAGCCTAAGTCCTTAGGTTTTGGTTTTCCACTGGGGGGATTTCTGAATAGCCATCGCCCGCTCCCTTCACAGTACCACTTTTTCATCTTGTTTCCCACTCATCTATACCACTCCACTTGTCCAGGAAATGGATGACCTATTTATAGGATTGCACCTTACCTCGTGGGAAGAAGGGACTAAAGGCCCAAAAGTTAAAAGAAAGTTGGAAAAAAGATAAAAATCCTAAAACAAAACCTTGAGAGGCTTCGCCCAGGGATCCCCGAGAAAGCAATAAAAATATTCTCAGCAAGAAACAAGAGGGACATGTGAGAATTAATAAAACAAGACCTAGTCAGAGGATAGGGGGTCTCATCATGAGCCAGCCTATTAGGTCCATGGGTAGCTAGCATTATGACAGTACCACCAGCTGGTTACCATTCCAGGGTAGTGACCTTTGGTTGCATGGCCAAGGGAAAGGGGGTCTCATCATGAGCTAGCCTTCTCATTTTTGTGAAAGTACTTGTGGGTAACAATGTCACACTGGTCACCACGCTAGGAAAATGTCCCCTGATTAGCCATATTGAAGAAAAAAGAAATATAAAAATAAAAAAGAATAAAAGAAAGAATAAAGGCATTGGGCTTGGAAAAATTTTCATCCAGGACAGGTGTAGCTTGCCTTCTACAAAGGCACTCACAGGTAAAACTTTGCATTCTCTTCCCTTACCTCACCCACTTTCTTGGAAATACTTTGACCACATCACCCAGTTACATGGCTTGGATGAGGTCTCTTCCATAAACTTTCCTTTTCCAGTGGGCACTAGCCCAATAGGACACCTTGTCTTTTTCTCCAAACTTGTATTGTAGGCTTGTGTAATGTCTTTGAGCTTTTAGCTGATGTATTAGGGATTTTATGCACATGTTTAATAATATTGATGATGAGATGTGATTAACATTACTATGATCCCTGTGACTGATGATCCCATGGAGGGCGTAGCTTTTGATGTTTAGGATCATGCCCGACGGACATGTACCATTTTGGATCAGTACACATGGGGAGATGATCAGTTCGGACCTCCATGGGGCTGAAGAGGCCTTCAGATGGATGTTGAGACCCCATCAGGGGACAGTGACAGGACATAGATGAATCAGGGGATTTTCACCAAAGAAGAAGTGGATGTTCCACCAGAGGCACCTTGGTTGATCTTGACCTAGGGGGATTGACCCTTTTTCAGTGGAACATTGGCCTTGGAAGGCCTAGGACGCTACCCATCATGACCATGACATCATCCAGCCTTATGGGCATCTTAGGAGACAGACTGGGCAGTATTGGCACATGTGGCAGGTTGGAGAAGCCCAAGGAGGGCTAACGTTTTGCTCCAGGATGCTCCATGTGCCCTAGAAGGGGCTAACGTCTCCCTTAGAGGGGCTTGATATCTCTTTTCATCTTGATTAGGGTTTTAATTTGACATTTTAATGTAAAAAAAATATGATTTGGTATTTTGGCCTTGTCGACCTTTTTTATGACCTAAAATGTAAATTTAGGTCACGGTACTGTATAAATGAAGGATTTTTACCTTCATTTTTTCATCATCTCTCACTCACTTCATAGTGAGGTCTGAAATTTGCTCCCTATTTTGGGTTATTGGCTGATTTAGTGATGCACACTCGTTGAAGGAGGATTTTCTTGACATGTTTTTTCATTTCTCTTGATGGAAGGTGTTACAACTAGGGTTTTCAATGCTATTTCTTGGTGATATGTAAGTGTTTTTATGCAAAACTTCTTGAATGAATGGTTGTAGTTTTGTTTCTTGCATATGTTTGTAATTTTTCTGAAAACAAACGTAGTTGACAAGCACACATGTAGGTCCTTGTCTCATGTCCCCATTGAGAGAGATTTTCAGCCATTGTTGAAGAAAGAGAGAGCCTAGCTGTAGCTACACTCCTATTTCTTCTTCCTTTTGCTAGTCGTACCATCTAGGAGTTGAGAAGAAGGAGATGCCTTAAGCCTAGGTCTTCTACACTTTGGGCCGATTTCTTCTAGGGTTTTATGAAAGAGCCTTGTTGTAGCAACACTCTGCTTCATTAGACCTTCTTGTCTTGGATTTATACTTCATCATTTAGCTAGCCATCTTTCCTTTGCCTCCTTTAGCTCTTGTGTCCTCCACTATTTGACTCCATTAACCCTAAGGCATTGATCTAAAGACCCCTTGCGTTGAAGTGAACTTGATCACAAACAATTTTCAATACATTGAACGAAACCCTAACTTCACTAACCCTAGCCTAAACTAACCTTCTAACCCGAAGTGTTGTCGTCATCTCCTGAGATTAACACCTTTGTGCAATTATGCGTTTTCTTTATAAGCAAATGAATGGTGATTAAGGGCATTAATTTAATGAAGTGTGGGTTCATTGCATTGAATGCCACATCGTTTCAGCTTTTATTGATGAAGTGACATAATTTTATTGCTATTGATAATCATTGACTTCGTCAATATTTATTACCAAATTGCTTATAAGTTTATCAGATAGTTCTTGAATTATATGAAGTACTAATCCATTGATCAAAGCTTGCATATATCAGTTTATTGTTGCTTTGTCTCATGCAGGTATATCTCTTTGGGGTTTTACTTCATTATTGGTTGTTTATCCAGGACTATCTGTTTGGTGGTGAATTGTGGGGGGGGGGGAATCTATCCTTTTCTTATAATTCTTTTCCTCCTCAAAACTCCAGGTCATCGGGGACATATCCCCTAGGCTTCACCTCCCTAAAAAGAAAGAGCCATCCCATCATGGTGACATTGGGTGGGATAGGTTCATGTTACGCCAGTTTGACCTTCAAACCTTAAGCCTTTTATCCTTGCTACAAACTGCGTGATAGCAAGCCTCATTGTTCCTATTTAAAAAAATGGGGATAGAAACATTCCCTCTAATTATAGGACCATTGTGATTAGCCCGATTTTAGCCAAGCTTTATGGAATTATTTTGGAAAAGAAGATTAGCCTTTTGCTAGAAAGTCACGGTAAAAGAGCTAAAGGCCAGGCCAGGTTTAGGAGATATCATTCAAATGTGGACCATATTGTTACCTTTAGGATCATTGCAGAGGAATTCCGCAATACTAAAACCAATCTCTTTTATTGTTTTATTGACTTTAGAAAATATTTTGACATGGTTCCTAGGAAAAACCTTTGGAATAGGTTGGAAGAGATAAAAGTGCCTCTCGAGTTGAGGGTTGCTGCAATAAGGATGTATGAGAATGTTATTTCTAAGTTTAAAAACACCGAGGACTGGTCAAAAGAGATTAACAACAATATTAGAGTCAAACAAGGTTGTCCCTTGTCCCCTAAACTTTTTGGCATATACATTGACAAGTTAGAAGATTGCTTGGAAAAAGCAGGTTTTGTTGGCCCTAATTTCACTGGTATAGTCATCAATCTTATTCTTTATGACGATGATATCATTCTTATGGAAAGGAGTCCCCATGATCTTGAAAACCAACTAAGAATCCTCAAGGATTTTTTCTCCAATATGGATATGATTGTTAACACTGATAAGACTAAGGTTAAGATTATTAAATCCAATAAGATCCCTTATGATACCTCCGTATATGACAACAACAACTTGGAGGAAATGACTTCATACAAATATCTTGGAATTGATATTCACCTCAAGCTCAATTGGAATTATAGCATTGAGAAAAGGATTATTGGGGGATGGAAAGATTATTATGGGCTTGAAAACAATTGTAAATCAGTTGATCTTTGTCGTTGGGATAAGAAGAAACTCCTCTTTGAGACTCTTGTTACACCTGTTATTCTTTATGGATGTGAAGTCTGGGGTTATAGTATCTCTCGTGAATCCTGGAGAAAGATAGAGCAAATACAAAATAATTTTATAACCTATAATCTCAAAATTAAAGGAAATACGTCCTATCCCATCTTCCTCTTAGAAACAAGCCTCCCCCCATTGAGAGCATGGCTATGACTAGATACATAATGTATAAGAACAACGTAAACAACATGGAAGACAAGAGGCTTCCTAAAATTGCTTCAAAATCAAGTCATAACCATCATCGACTCAAGCGAGGATGGCATAAAGATGCCCAGTCTTGGCTAAACTATTGGGGAATCATGAAAAACACCATTTTGCAGAAAAATGATACTATTAAAAAAAAAGTCAAATCAAAATTTAAGGAGAAAATGTGGTGTGATAAAGAGTTAGAGGAAACAATAAAATTAAGGTATTATAAGGATGTAATCAACCCTAATCTATAAGATCAAAATTATCTATCTGTTTTGCCAAGTGTACAGGAAAAAATAAGCATTGCTAAGATAAGAACAAATTCTCACAAGCTCTATAGTGAAACTGGGCGTTGGTCAATTCCTAAAACACCATGGGATGAAAGAGTGTGTCACCTTTGTGACACTAAGAAGGTTGAAGATGAAAAACACTTTCTCTTAGATTTTCCAACCTATACCCATATTAGATCTCATTTTCAAAATATTTGTCACTCTACCAACCTTCCTAACCTCTTAACTCAACACAAGTATGGTGATGTTGGAAAGCTTCTCTTAATGCTTTTCGAGCACAGAAACAAAATTCTAAAGAATCACAAGTAATCACTTACCCTCTTAAGGTATGATAGACCAATTTGGTCTTAGTGGACATTAATCATCATCATCATCATCATAATTTTAACACATTAAAATAAAATATTTAAAAAATAAAATAAAATAAACACTTATAAAAAAAATTATTTCAAAACTAAATTAAACATAATAAAAAATTTGTTTAAAAAACCGTTTTTAAAATAACTTGTATGAATTTGGGCATGGGGGGCGATGCCCGACATTGCCCCAGCCCCACAGGACCAGACCTTAGCCCGTGGGGACTGGGGCGATGTCAGACATCACCCCCCACGACACCCACGACGCCCAACCAACCCAATTTGTTAATATTTTAAGAATATTTTTATTTTAGATATTTTTTTTATTGAATTTCTTTCATTTTTTTGCGTTTTTGTTTTTCATTTATTTTTATTTATTTTTTTACGTTTTTAAGGCATTTTAATGATTCATTTTTTCAAAAATTATATATATATATATATATTGGTTTTTTAAGGATTTTTTTTTTTTCATTTATTTTTAGTTATGTTTCTTTTTCACCCCTTTTTTAATTTTATTTTTTTTAAATTGAATTTTGAATATATTTTTTTAAATTGTTATTTTCTTCATTTAAAAAAAAAATTATTTGCGAAGATTTTCTCCTTTCTATTTATTTATTTTTTAATGTAATTTAAAAAAAAGTTTGTAAATAAATTTTTAGGTGACCATTTAGGGTCCAATTTTAATGTTTTTGTTTTAGGTAGTATCACTTTTTGATTTAGGTGTTGATTTTAAGGTTTTTTTGATTGTCTATACGAGTTTTTAAGGCCATGCTTGAAAAAAGTTGTAATTTTAACCTAGGATAGAAAAATTGTGCTACCGATAGCACCCACTTTTTGATGTGGGGGTTGATTTTTGTGTTTTTTATGCAAAAAATATGAGTTTTAAGGGCTAGAGTTCTCGTTTTGAGGTCACAATTCTCATTAAATTGGTAACTTTTTGTTTTGTGAAAGCAAAAAAACAAATTTCATTTTCATGTCTTAGTGAGCTTTGAGATTTAAACCTATTTTATCCAACAATTAAAAATTGGATTGAAAGAATAATAAGAACTATTTGGATTTACATTGATAAGACATAAAAAGTACCTTTATGTTTTACAAGAATATTGTAGAGGTAAAATATCAAATGAGTCATGTTGATATCAAGTTCCAAAGGTATTTTATGTGAAATCTTCTTTATCTTTTGTTTCACTCTTCAAATGAAAAGACAAAAGGTTTTCGGGCCCCGATGAGGGTAGTTGATACGTCAACTTCCCGGGGGCGCAACTTTTGCATACAATCTTTGTTTGGGGTGCTAGATACATCGTTGGAAAGGTCTAACCGAGAAGAACGATTTTCGACTGGACCAGGTAAGTGACCTAAGCAGTCACCTGGGCCTCAAATCCCCAAAAAAACATCGTTTAGGGCCTCAAAACAACTCGAGAAGTTTAGAACCTGAAAAACTATCGAAACATTGCCAAGATGGAAAACTGTTTTTCGAGCCCATGGAATAGGTGGGTGGCCAGCGATATCCACTTGGATCATGCATTTTGTCACTGATGAATGATGGAAATTCACTCAAATACCTAAGAAGCTTAATTGTCTCATCCTTGATGAAAGAAACATACTTTAACAGTTCTAAAAACCTTATTTCATATTCATCTATGGTCATACTCCCAAATTTGAGTTCAAAGAACTCTTTCATTTTCTTGTCATAGTATCTCTTAGTCAAATATTTATTTTCGAAATACTTATTGAATTCCTTCCAAGTAATATTTTTCTCTTTAATGTGCTGCACCTCCACAATCTGAACCCACCACATGGATTCCTTTCCCTTGAGTTGATAGATGGCAATTATTCCTTCTACATGAGAAGAATAATTATGCAACTGAAAATAATTTCTCATGCCTAGCAAGCATGCCTCTGTATATTCATCCTTCTTGTGCTCACCATCAAATGTAGGAGGTTTGATTTTGTTCATTTCTCCTTGTAGCTCATCCACCCCAGACCTCTTATGCTTCCTGACAGGGGATGGACTTGAGATGATGTGTGCTCTCCTATTGGAATGCCTTGGGAAGTGATGGTGATGTTTGGTAACACTTATTGCTCTTGTTTTCTCATCAGGGGACCTATGACTTCCTGATTTTCTTGAGCCACTCTCCTTATCCAATTTATTTTCTATTATGTTCAAGCTCTACATTAACTTCATGTTGAAGTCCTCTTGTTGCTCCTTGGTTTTCATAATCCTTTCATTATCAACCTTGTGATTTTGGACATCCTTTTGCAAATTTTTAATGGTCTCTACCATATTCATGTTTTCTTCCTTTCCTTCTCCATGTCCATTTGAGTTTGTTCCTTCAATTCCCATATGGACATCCATCCCTCTGATCTCATATTCCTAACTATATGCTCCCTGTGTATATTCCATCCCTGTGCACTATGTGTTGATTCTGATCTGATCTAGTTGTTGTTAACTCTGCAAAATGTGCAGCCAACAGAACTTTGTCAGGTTAACCGTTTCAACAATTTCATGAAAATATGAACCATTCTGGTTCAATAATATATCAGACTTCTTTCTTTTGATTTTCTAACAAATTTTCTACTTAGATCAATTTGTTGGGTAATAATTATCGTCTACTGTTCAAGACCTTTCCAATTCCTTCTTCCATGCTCAATTCTGATTCTTGAGCAGGAAGTTATGGTTATTTGAAAATTGTCCATTAATTATTCTGTTCACACTTCAACTTGGTGCAAATTTGCGCTGTGATTATACATTTTTGCACCTACTCCATTAGATTTTTGGTAGGAGTTCAATTGGGTTTCTTCATATACATATTTTGAACAGTTTGCCCAAGTTTCACCTCTTTCTGGGTTCTGGGATGCTAGTTACATCCTGCTGAATTTCTAGGCAAATTAGTGTTTTTGGTCTGGAATGCTACAGGTACCTTCTTTGCCATCTTAAACATGTTTAACATGCCCAGAATTTTAATTTAGCTCTAGAAATTTCTATGGTTAAATAGATTTCCATAGACTCCTTCTATGCCTCAATCTGATTCTGGAGCATAAAGTTATGTCCCCTCGAATTTAGTTGGGTCTTAAAATTTACTCTCCATTGTTTGTCCCTTAACTTCCTCATAAAATCTTTGTATGACGAATGGTTTACACCATTAGAAAACTCTCTATGGGTTCTTTCATTTGAGATGAAAAGATAGAGTGTACCTTGGAACACTCTGTTCTTGTGGTTTTTGAGTATCTAAAAATGTTGTTTAAGCCTCAAAAACACGTTGAAAAAATATGACCTTCAAACAATATAAAAATGTCGCAGAAATTCACTGGTTTTTTGCTATTGTAGACCATACAAACGACTTCGCGTGCACAAACTTGAACATGTACGCCCATATTTAGCTTGCACAATAACACCATAAGGTAGCGCATGCTCTACGCACCTACAACCAATGTGGATCACTTCTATGTCACGCCAATAACTGGTGTGCACTACTTTTGTGTTGTGCGCTAATATCTACTACTCACAATTTTGATTCATGCACTAATACTTGTTGCACACAATTTTTTTGTCACGTGCTAATATTTCGCACGCATTTCACTCTACGCCTTGCACTAGGCCAAAGTTTAGTACACTCCCACCGTGCACCAGTACTCCACGTGCACCATTAATTAAATTGATGTGCGATAGGAATATTCAACATACATGCATTGCATACCCACATTGTGTGCGCACCAACAACATTCCTTTATGCTCTGCCAATACTGCGCACACCACGCACGCCAATATTACTCATGTGCCACCCAATCCTTACTGCGCAGTGCTAAATTTAGTGCACACATCCACGTACTATTATTTTTCCACACTTCCCTAGTTCTACTCCGCGCAGTGCCAAATTTAAGTGTGCACACACGAACACCGTTATTTTTCGTGCATTACCACTCTGCACCACATAGCAACAAATTGAAGTGTGCACACCAGTGCACCAATATTTTTTATGAATTACCACTCTGCACCGCGCAATGCCAAATTTAAGTGCGCACACCCGCACACCAATATTTTTCGCGCATTACCACTCTGCATCGTGCGACACCAAATTTAAATGCACACACCCGAACACCAATATTTTTTGCGCATTACCACTCTGCACCACACAACGCTAAATTTAAGTGTGCACACCCGTACACCATTATTTTTTGCACATCCCAAATTGTACTCCACAACACCAAATTTTAGCGCACACAACCACACACCCTTATTTTCCACACATAACAAACTTTTCATTGCGAATCACACATTTTTAGTGTGCACACCTGTGCACATTTATTTTTATGCAGATCAATTCCTCGTGAATTTCGTTGCAGAAATTGGGGCTTTTGCCAAAGTTTTTTCCAATTTTCACCATGGACATTCTGCAATTATGAAATTTGTTCAATTTCACTCCGTCAACACCCATTCAACCTCTACAACAATTGTAATTTAATATGACTAGGAAAAGAAGGTGGTTAGGATTTCTCAGTGAATATGACTTTGAGATAAATCATATCAAAAGGAAAGAGAACAAGGTGGTTGATGCACTTAACAAAAGAGTGCATGAGTTGCATGCTACAACCATAAGCATGTACCAATCAAATTTGAAAGACAAAATCTTGGAGGCTGCAAAAGTAGATTTGCAATACAAAGAATTAGTGGCAAAATTACAGCAAGGTATTTTGCAATAGAACATTAAAGACTATAAGGTAGAAAATGATGAAATTATCATATATAGGGACAAAATTTATGTATCAAATTCCTAGGAATTGAAAATTTTGATATTGAGAGAAATGCATAATGTACGTTATGTTGGGCACCCAGGTTATCAGAAAACTATTACAACTGTCAAGATACAATATTATTGGTTGGGAATGAAAAAATAAGTTGTTGATTTTATTTCCAAATGTTTGGAGTGTCAAAAGGTAAAGTATGAGCATAGACGCCCAACTGGTTTTCTACAACCATTACCCATTTCTGAGTGGAAATGGGAAGTTGTAACAATGGATTTCATCACCAAATTTTCCAGAACACACAAACAACATGATTCTATTATGGTAGTGGTGTATAAGCTTACTAAAGTTGCCCATTTTATTCCAGTAAAGCTCACTCACAAGGCAACCAACATTGTTGATATTTATATGACATAAATTGCTAGATTAGATGGTATACCCAAGATAATTGTGTCTGACAGAGATCCAAAAATTACATCAAATTTTTGGAAGGGATTATTTAATGGATTTGGAACAAATTTAAATTTTAGCACAACTTATCATCCAGAATCAGATGGACAAATAGAGAGGGTGAATCAAGTGATTGAGGATATGTTGAGGATGTATGTGATGGATAAACCATCAAAATGGGAAGAATACGTACACTTAGTAGAGTTTTCTTATAACAATGTGTATCAAACATCCCTAAAGATGAGCCCATTTGAGGCACTTTATGGCAAAAGGTGAAACACACCGGTAAGCTGGGACAACCTAGCAGATAGAGCAGTAGTTGGGACATAATTACCTAGGGAAATGGAAGAGAAAATGTTGAAAGTAAAACAAAATTTAAAGGTT
This sequence comes from Picea glauca, assembly GCA_000966675.3. Taxonomy (NCBI): domain Eukaryota; kingdom Viridiplantae; phylum Streptophyta; class Pinopsida; order Pinales; family Pinaceae; genus Picea; species Picea glauca. Next base: position 376,261 of record JZKD02S1619207.1, read on the forward strand.
GCCCAAGATAGGAAGAAAAGCTATGCTGATATGGGAAGAACTCACAGGGAATTTAAAGTGGGTGGCCATGTATTCTTGAAAGTAAAGGCCAACATGAGTTCTCTGAAATTGGGAAATTGTTTAAAGTTGGCAACTCGTTAATGTGGGCCATTTGAAATCCTAGAGAGGATTGGGCTTGTAGCATACATGCTTCCCTTGCCTGCATCAATGTCTATTCATAATGTATTCGATGTATCATTGCTCAAAAAGTATATATCTGATGCTAATCATGTCATTGATTGGGATGTGATTCAGGTGGAGCAAGAAGGTGCCTTTCAAGTGCATCCGATGTGCATATTGGATTAGAACATCAAGCAACTATGGAATCGAGCCATAGAGCTAGTAAAGGTCCAATGGACCTAGTATGGTCCTGAAGATGCAACTTAGGAGCACGAGGATGATATGCGAGCAGAATACCCACATATTTTTTAGGATTTTTGAAATTTTGGTTGAATATGTGTATATATTGCATTGAGGATAGTTCATAAATATGGGGAGGGGAATGTAATACCCCTAGGCAAAACCCCAACTGTAAATGTAAATACAAATGTACTTAAGCTGGTGAGTTGTTGATATAATTTTTCATGCACTTTCCATGGTATAGTGCGCACTAAAATGATGAAGTGTGCACATTCCAGGATACAGCGCGCAACAAACTTAATTGCACACAATTTTGAGGCCAGAGAGCCTTTGTGTATATGTTGTGTTTTATAGGTTGGTGAGCCAATTATTATAATATATGAGGCTTGCGTGTTGAATTAGGTCGGAGAGCCTAGATGCTAAAGGCCAGTGAGCCTATTTCTTGTATATGTCTTATCATTAATATAATACATCATTGTGTGTAGACCGACCACGATAAAAGAGTATGTGGGACTAAACTCCACTACTTAGGGAAAGGGGGGATAAAAGTTAAGGATAAGGGGCTAAGCTAGGGAGCTTAAGCCAAAAAGGAATATTATATTAATATTCCTTAAAGTATAAATTATGGGTAATTATTTTATCCTAAGTTCTAAGGATGGGGACAAGTGGGAAAAACTAGTCCTCAACATGACAAGTGTCAAGTTGGGAACATGCATGCATATAGTTTGGACGTAGTTCATTTTCCATCATTCCATCATCATTCACTCACTCATTCAGTTGTTCTCTGTACCTTCTTGTACCTGTATATGTACCTATACCTATACCTATACTCGTACTTGTACATGTACCTAGTTAGCTTAGGAGTTGGACTGAAGAAGTAGGTTGTCAGGCCCATGTGATATTGAAGAGGTAGGTTTCCAGGCCCATGAGCAATTCTCTCTAGGTGAGAGAATTGTTGAGAATTGATTTCCCAAAGGTGCCAAACTACAACTAGAAGGCTCCGAGACTTCCTGTCCAACCAATTGTCGAATCCCAGAAAGGAAGTGGTGCGGCCGAAGGACTGTTGAGCAAAGAAAGAACACACTTCCTGGGGTGGGACATGCATGTAGGGAATGAGGGACTGTAGGCTATTAGTTTGAGTTGGCACATGTAACATGGTTTTTCCTGTTGTCTGAGATACATCATCATGGTTAGGAATTCCTTTACCTGGGTAGAGTTTAGTCCCAGCTTGGGGTGACCTATTGTCAAGAGTTTTGAGCAGTGTGGTCTAATGTTGGGAGGAACGTGGAAGGTCTACACATAGTTGGTGATATTTTTACCAAGATAAGTGTCAATTGTGTGTTAAATTACATGTTGCATTATTATGTATGCGTTTTTCTTTATGGGTTTTTCTTGTGTCTGTTGCATGTGTATCATTATTATTATTATTTTGTATGAATCTGTGCATTGCAAAATGTATTTTTTTGTTTTAAGTTTTATATATAAAGTTCCACAAGAGTTTCTATGTGTATATGTTTTAATTTTGTATACAGTTCAAAAAATTTATGTGGCATAGCCCAATTGGATGTCGGGGATGCTAAAATATGGTATCAGTATTGTAGCATCCCCAACATCCAATTGGGTCCATGCACAGATTCATTCTAAGTCAGAGGAAGAGCATGAAAAACACTTGAGGACGATATTACAAGTATTAAGGGAGCATCAATTGTATTCCAAATTGAGCAAGTGTTCATTTTATCAGAAGCAAATTCATTATTTGAGACATATCATTTCAGAGGAAGGTATAGCAATGGACCCTGAGAAGATAGAGGCCATTAGAGGATGGTCAATGCCAAATAATGTGACAGAGGTCATATCATTCATGGGTCTTGCAGGATACTATAGGAGATTTACTTATGGATTCTCAAATATTGCACACCCAATCACTTCCTTGCAAAAGAAGGATGTGAAGTTTTAGTGGACATTGGATTGTAAAAAGAGTTTCAAACACTTGAATCATTTATTAACAAGTGCTCCAATACTAAGGATTGTTGATCCAAATGAAAACTTCATTGTATGCACTTATGCATGTAAAGAAGGGCTTGGTGGAGTCCTTAGTCAAAATGGGTATGTTGTATGCTTTGAATCAAGGAAGTTGAAGGAGCATGAAAAGAACTATGCTATTCATGATCTGGAGTTGGCAGCCATAATGCATGCCTTGAAGATGTGGAGGCACTACCTCATGGGAAAAAGGTTCGAGTTGAGGACAAACCATAGTGGTCTGAAATATTTATTTGGTCAGCCAACTCTAAATGCCAGGAAAAGCATGTGCCTAGAATTTCTCAGTGAATATGACTTTGATATAAAGCATATCAAAGGGAAAGAGAACAAGGTGGATGATGCACTCAACATAAGAGTGCATGAGTTGCATGGTACAACCATTAGCATGTACCGATCAGATTTTAAAGACAGAATCATAGAGGCTGCAAAATCAGATTTGCAATACATGGAAATAATAACAAAATTACAACAAGGTATTTTGCAATAGAAAATTGAAGACTATAAGCTAGAAAATGATGAAATTCTCATATATAGGGGAAAAACTCACAGGGAATTTAAAGTGGGTGACCAAGTATTCTTGAAAGTAAAGACCAACAAAAGTTCCCTGAAATTGGGAAATTGTTCAAAGTTGGAAGCTCGCTATTCTGGGCCGTTTGAAATCCTAGAGAGGATTGGGCCTGTAGCATTCATGCTTTCCTTGTCTGCATCAATGTCTATTCATAATGCATATATACCTAATGCTAATCATGTCATTGATTGGAATGTGATTCAGCTGGAGCAAGAAGGCGCCTTTCAAGTGCATCAAGTGTGCATATTTGACCAGAAGATCAAGCAACTCCAGAATTGAGCCATAGAGCTAGTAAAGGTCCAATGGACCTGGTACAATCCTAAAGATGCAACTTGGGAGCATGAGGATGCTATGCGGGCAAAATACCCGAATCTTTTTGAGAATTTTTGAAATGTTGGTTGTATATGTGTATATATTGCACTACAGTGCATAATAAATAAGGGGGAGGGGAATGTAATACCCCTAGGCCGAACCCCAACTATAAATGTAAATGAAAATGTACTTAACTTGATGCATTGTTTGATATCATTTTGCATGTACCTTCCATGGTATAGTACACACATGTATTGCGCACTAAAATGATGAAGTGTGCACATTTCAAGATATCGCGCGCAACAAATTTAAGTGCACACGATTTTGAGGCCAGAGAACCTTTGTGTATATGTTGTGTTTTATAGGCTGGTGAGCCATTTATTATAAGCTAGGAGGCTTATGTGTCTAATTAGCCCAGAGAGCCTAGATGCTAAAGACTAGTGAGCCTATTTTTGTATATGTAAGTATCATTAATATAATACATAGTTACATGTAGACCAACCACGATAAAAGAATATGGGGGACTAAACTCCACTAGTTAGAGAAAGGAGGATAAAATTTAAGGATAAGGGGCTAAGCTAGGGAGGTTAAGATAAAAAGGAATATTATATTAATATTCCTTAAAGTATAACGTAAGGATAATTATTTTATCCTAAGTTCTAAGGATGGGGACCAGTGGGCCAAAGTAGTCCTCAACATGACAAGTGTCAAGCTGGGAACATGCATACATATAGTTTGGATTTAGTTCATTTTCTAAGGATTTCCATCATCATTCACTCACTCATTCAGTTGTCATCCATGCCTTCCTGTACCTATATATGTACTTGTACCCATACCTATACCTGTACTTGTACTTATACCTGTACCTATACCTGTACCTGGTGAGCTTATGAACAGGACTGAAGAAGTGGGTTGTCAGGCTCGTGGGACATTGAAGAGGCGGGTTGTTAGGCCCGTGAGCAATTTCTCTCTAGGTGAGCGAATTGCTGGGAATTGATTTCCCAAATGTGCCAACTGCAGCTGCAAGGCTCTGAGACTTCCTGTCTGACCTGTTGTTGAAGCCTCGGAAAGGAAGTGGGGAAGTCGAAGGACTATTGAGCAAAGAAGGGGCACACTTCCTGGGGTGGGACATGCATTTGGGGAATGAGGGACTGTAGGATGTTAGTTCGATTTGGCACATGTGACAGAGTTTTTCCTATTGTCTGAGATACATCAGCCTGGTTAGGAATCCATTTACCCAGGTGAAGTTTAGTCCTAGCTCGGGGGTGACCCACTGCTGAGAGTTTTGAGTAGTGTGGTCTAAGGCTGGGAGGAACGTGGAAGGTCTGCACGCAGTTGGTGATATTTTTACCAAGATAAGTGTCAATTGTGTGTTAAATTACATGTTGCATTATTATGTATGCATTTATTTTTATGAGTTTTTCTTGTGTGTGCTGCATGTGTATTTTTATTATTATTCTATTTGAATCTATGCATTTGTAGAATGTATTTTTCTGTTTTAAGTTTTATATATAAAATTCCGCAAGAGTTTATGTGTGTATATGTTTTAATTTTGTATATAGTTTAGAACTTTTATGCGGCATAGCCCAATTGGATGTTGGGGATGCTACAATATGGTATCAAAGCATATATTCTTATATATTGTTCAATTCTCTTCTCTCTCTTCTCATTTATTTGGATAACCTTTCTCCTTTGAGTTATTTCAAGCTCTCTATTATTGTGATATTCCAAGTTGCTAATTGTCGAGTTATTCAAAATTGTCCACAAATCAATTTTCATGATATTTTTATAGGCCTTAGACCTCTTGGAAATCCTTTAGTGAAAGTTGAACATGTTAATTAATTTGAAATCATCACTAGATGATTTGGTTTACTATGTGAATTGGGTCCACATCATAACTAACAACCTCCTAGATTTATGCCATGGTATCTACATTGCGATCTCTTTGGCCTTCATTAAATACTATGAACTGTTACTGAAATTCAACAAATTGAAAAACTCAAATGAAAATATTTCTAGGATGGCACACACACAAAATGATTCTCCTACATCATCCAAGAACAATGATTCGATAGAGATATATAAGAAGGATTTATGTTGTTCATGATTCAAATGGATCCAAAATAATTCTTCTCCAAACTTTGTAAAACAATTAAGTCCTGGAAAAGTTTGAAGTCAATGGTTCAATTTGAATGCCAAAGGCCAAATTAGATCTCATTTTGGTTATATGAAGATGGAATGAATCACTTGATGGTTGGCATTCTAGGGCAACATAATAATACATGTTGCTTGTTTGATGCAAACAACCAACATAAGAGTTGGAAAAAATGCATCTTGGAAAGAAGGATGTAGTAGTAGAAGAATGAGGACTTGGAATGGAGCAAATTGCTCAAAGATCAAAGGATGAAGATGATTTCAAGATTGTCCATGAGAAGCAAAGATTGTTTCTAAGGCAACCCAATCTAGAAAATATTCAACAATGGTGTGTAACTCTTGTTTGTAAGAATCAATTATTTTAATTCCATAGAAGCATCCATGTTGATAAGAAAGATGGGCCATAAGCCTACCATTTACGAATCAGTTAATGGCAATCATTTATATGTACTTGGCTCAGAAAAGATGGATTATGACTTTGAAGTAACACAACCCTATACTGAAAATCTTAATGATATGTCTTATAGTTTTTTAAAAGAATAGATTACATATGGAATTGCATATTATTCTTCATAATGGATTCTAGTGACTATGAATACACCAACATTTTTTTATGACAACGGTGAGTCTCCACCCGCCTCAGAATGTTTTCTTATTTACTCTTAACATGCATATATGGAATATGGTTATTTTCCATATTCACCTTTACATACCCATTTTAACATAGTTACCAACTTAACGAGAAGTCTCCAGAGTTCTCGTTTTTCAGAGGTTGCATTTTTTACACCCATTTCAAAAACTGGTTCTTCCGATAGCACCATATTTTGAAATGGGGTAAAAAATGGGACCTTTGAAAGACAAGAACTCTACCGGTAGCACCCTTTTTTTTGCAGTGGTTAAAATTTGGACCCATTCAGATCCTTTATGTTGACAACTTATGTCATTGTGGACAAAGACCTTAAAATTGACCCTTGAATCGAAAAGTGGTGCTACCAGTAACACCAATTTTTTTTTGGAGTTAAAATTATCATTTAATTGAAATTGTGGGCTTGACGACAACGACTACCATCATCGATAAACAACTTAAAATCAACTACTAAATCATTGCTTAAAAATTATTTTTATACATTTTAAAAATTTACATTAAAAAAATAAAGAAATTAAAAAAAAAGAAAACTAAGAGTTGGTTTTTTAAAGAGTAAAAAAAAAAAACCATTTTTGTTAGAAAAATTGTAACCAGAATTTAATGTTTTTTAAAGAAAAAAACTACGAAAAAAAAAAAATTAAAAATGTTTATTTTTTAAGTTAAAAAAAGTAAAAAAAAAAAAATTATAAAA
>JZKD02S1619207.1:405883-418098 GCA_000966675.3 Picea glauca
TATATATATATATATATATATATATATATATATATATATATATATATATATATATAATCCAATTATTAAAATCAATCTTGATTAAATTTCAGTCCTTTTTATTTCGATGTGAGATTTATGAATAAAAATATGTTAACAACTAACTTTTTATTTTTATATTTTAATTTAAAAAAATTAAAAAATAAATATATATGCTATAATTTTATATTATATCATTAAAATATATTTTAAATTTTACATGTATATAAAGATAAAAGAAAGGTAAATTGATATGGGATGCAATCAATTTGTGACTATAAAATTAAGTTGTTAGGATGAAATTCCATTTCCATTCCATGTTGTTAAGTGTGAGATTTGATCAATAAGTGACTATAAAATTAAGTTGTTAGGATGAAATTTCATTCCCATTTTATGTTGTTAAGTATAAGATTTGATCAATAAATTTAGTGTTATAATAAAAAACAATATTTATTTGATGATTTAATTATTTTTCAAGATTCAATATAATTGCATCATTACTAAGTTTCATTGAAATTTTAGGTATATTAAATAATTTATTTTCTCAATTATTATTAATTATTATTATTTTGAATATTTTTATTTTTTTGATGAGGTTTCATTTGGTAACTAGGAGAAGTGTGGAGTTGGAAGAGTTCTAGTTTTGGATAAAAACAAAGCTTTCTCATTCAGAGTTGGTCGGATGGAATCACTATGATAAGATTCATGTATTGTATACAATGATGGCTTTGACAATTCTTCATAATGTTCCATATTTCATAACGTATGGTGATGTCATGTATTGTATACAATAATGGCTTTGACAATTCTTCATAATGTTCCATATTTCACAACGTATGGTGATGTCATGGTTGGAAGAATACTGACAAGGAGGCCAAGGAAGTACTGGAGTTGGTTGTAGGGGCACTCATTTTTTCTACATATGCAATGAGTTCAGATCTTGTGATCAATTTCAAAAAAATATTAAATTAGGTTGATTATCTATTATATTCTCAATGTCTATTAAGAGTGACAATTGGTGGATGGTGTGGTAATTATAAGTTGACACTAAAGATAATATAGGGAAAACATATTGTCCAATCTCAATTGGCCACCTATGTAAACACATGAAGGAAAAACTATTGATTCCATAACAATCAACCAATAGTTATAGAGAATCTATTGTAGCAATATGATTTATGCTTCCCTTTCATTCAACATGGCCTTTTCATGTTGCTTCCATACACAACAGCACAATGAGTAGAAAATAAACTTTTCTTGGTCTTTACCAAAGGATCAAACCATTATATCATTGACATATTGTACACTACAACACACACATATCACTCTATTCTCATGGTTTTGTTTACTATAACAAATTTACTGCAAAAAAAATTTAAAGAAAAAACACAATAATAAATCTCACACAACACAATCATAACACACCAACATTAAATTATTTATTCAACTGAACTGACTTTGAATTTATACATAAAGTTTATGACCACATATACAAAGAGAAGAAAGCCCTAAGATAAGCGAAAAGTACAAAACGTGGTGATGGAAAAGTTTGTGGTGGGTGCACAACTCAAATTCCATCGCTGCAGGTATACATCTTTTCATTTATTTGAATTGTGCCCAGTTCTGTACCATATTCAAGGTCCACCTGTCTGGGGCCTACCAGGTGTACATCATTTATTTTAATGGTGCCCAGTTGTATACCAGGTTTTACGGACGCATCTCGTCCATGTGCGAGTACCCTCTCATATTTAGTCGTTGTAAACATATGAAAGGTTAAAGGTACCCACCTTCTCATTCATTTGAAGAGTTACAGGTTAAAGGTGTACATCTTCTCATTTATTTGAATGGTTACCAGTTGTATACTTTTGGTTTTACGGACGCATCTCGTCCATGTGCGAGTACCCTCTCATATTTAGTCGTTGTCCACATATGAAAGGTTAGAGGTGCCCACCTTCTCATTCATTTGAAGAGTTACACGTTAAAGGTGTACATCTTCTCATTTATTTGAATGGTTCCCAGTTGTATATTTTTGGTTTTACGGACGCATCTTGTCCATGTGTCAGTATCCTTTCATTACGTCCAAGGGCGTATACATATTGACAATGGGCAGATTTAATAAGGGTTTAGTGTTTAATAAGTTTTTTATGGACAGGATTAAATATGGCTGGAATATTCTTAACTTCCTAGCTATTATAAAGACATTCGTTACATTTACCTAATCATATTTAAAAATTACTTTGATAGCTAACTGATTGCCACCTAAGTGATTAACAAATATTAAAATATTAACACCAGATAAATGGAGCTCAACCATTTATTTGTTAATCAATAATAAAATTTAATATATTCTTTTAAGAATTTTTTTCATCTTATCTGCCTTTCCGGATTGATCAGCCACAATTATAACCACAATTATATGACTGTGCTAGTATTTAATCATGGTAAACATATGAAAGGTTAAAGGTGCCCACCTTCTCATTCAGTTGAAGAGTTACAGGTTAAAGGTGTACATCTTCTCATTTATTTGAAACACGTGCAGAGAGTTGATGCCCGTGCAGAGAGTTGTCTACCATACCATATGGTGCACAGAGTTGATGCCCGTGAAACTTGAAACACGACTCTTAGAGAGCGCCCGGTTTATTGTATTGGCCGGTGGCAATATAGATCGCTCTAGGGTTAAATGGTTATAATTTCTCTGCACACCATCAGCGTTTTTCGTTGCAATTTTTTCCAGAGTTTCTGCTCTTCTTATACTCCTAGTTAATCTCCTCCCTCGCAAGCTGCTTCGGTAGCGTCCAACATCCTTCCCATCATCTCCATTTCTATTTTCCAATCTGCAATGGCTGAATCTTCCTCCGCCGCTGCCTCCACCTCCACCTCCACCGCTCTTAATTTCGACTACGATGTGTTCATAAACCATCGTGGTCCGGATGTAAAGAAAACTTTTGCCAGCCATCTCTACCGGCGCCTTCATTCATATGGTTTGCGAGTCTTTTTGGATCAGCCTGAATTGCAACAGGGAGACTATTTAACTCCTCAGATTGAAGGCGCCATTGAATCGGCCTCCGTGCATGTGGCCATTTTCTCTAGCGGATATGCCGAATCAACCTGGTGTCTTAAAGAACTCGTCCTAATGTTGGAGTCAAATTCTCCAATAATTCCAGTATTTTACCACGTGAAGCCTGCTGAGCTTCGGTGGGCGCAGGGTGGGTATGCTAGAGCCCTCAGGGAACTAGAAAAGAAGAAGGCATCTGATCCTCAAACTAGTGAAGAGAAGTTGCGGTATGACTCCAGCATGATTGAAAATTGGAGAAATGCGCTTTTTAAAGTCGCAGGAATAAGCGGTTTTGAGGTCGAAGCTTGTAACGGGTGAGAACTCAAACTTTCCCCTGGCTATTGTATTATTTTATGTTACATGATAAATGCATCGACTTCTTTTTCTCATTAGTTCTATTTATTTTCTTCTGAGTAATCAGTGATGAGGGGGAGCTATTAGACAAGGTGGTTGAAGGGGTGTTGAAAAAAGCGAAAAAACTAGCTTTGGACGTTGCTAAACATCCAACAGGTTTGGATGATAAGGTAAACGATTTCGAAAATACAATCCTTTTGCCGCGACAGCAGAGCGGGAAACCTCAGATCTTGGGGATCGTGGGGTTAGCTGGTGTAGGAAAAACCACGTTGGCAAAAGAACTCTTTAATAGGAAGAGTTCGGGTTATAGTAGATCCTGCTTTTTATGCGATGTTAGAGATCATGCAGGTAAAGGCTCTCTAAATTTGTTGCAGAGAGAACTTCTAAAGACCTTGACAGGACGGAATGAACCAATAGCCAGTGTCCATGAAGGAAAAGCAATTCTCAAAAAGGATATTTCATCTCCCAACCTCTTAGTAATTTTAGATGATGTAGATAAGGTGGATCAGGTTGATGATCTTTTGCCGGATCAAACTGTACTCCACTCTGATAGTTTAATACTGATTACATCTCGGTGCAGAGATGTTCTCAAAAGGTCAGGAGTCGAAGAGTCGTCCATATATAACCTAACTGGCCTTACAAGACAACATTCTCTTGAACTCTTTTGTCTGTATTCTTTCAACCAGCTACATCCACTCCCAGAATTTGAATCTTTGGTAGATAAATTCATAGAAGCCTGTGGTGGATTGCCTTTATCTTTAAAGGTGTTTGGGGCACTTCTCAATGGAGAAAATACATCTTATTGGGAAGCCCAATTGGATAAACTTCAACGCATACTTCCGGAGGATATAAAACAAACACTTCAAATCAGTTATGACGCACTGGATATGGAGGACCGACAGATATTTTTAGATATTACCTGTTTTTTCATAGGAGAAGACAGGGATATGGTCACGAGGATATGGTCTGGATCAGGTCTGAATGGTTTGTGCGGATTTCGAAATATACAGAACAGATGCCTTGTAGAGGTAGATAGAGAAAACAGAATAAGAATGCACGATCACCTTCGAGACCTGGGAAGAGAGATTGCCGACGCTTCATTGCCGCGTCGTCTTTGGCGTCCGTCAGAAAAAATTGATGATCTATTGCAGCAATCATCGGTAAGTATTGAATCATTCAAAGCTTTAGAAAATTAAGATTATTATACAGAAATCTGTGTAGAATTTTTAATTTCTTCATCGTTTTTCAAGACTGAGCAGGTAATAAACGAAATTATTCTACAGAAATCTGTGCAGAATTTTTATATTCGTCATCGTTTTCAAGACTGAGCAGGTAATAAACGAAGTGCGCGGAATTAAAATGCTTAATCACACGGATGGCTCAGCAATGCCTTGGTACCAAAGAAGTAGCGGACTGTTCGGGAACTGCGTGATAAAGCTTTGCAATATGCTGCGCAATACGCAGTATCCTTCTCATGGTACTGGTATTTGTATGAGGAATTTGCAACTTCTTGATACTGAAAATGTTCTTGTGGAACGCATTTTGACAAAAGTGCAGTCTCCAAATCTCATATGGCTGCGCTGGTACAACTGTCCCTACTCTTCCCTGCCTTCCTCGATTTCAACGAAGAATTTAAGGGTTCTACGAGTGCAAGGAATGAAATTAAAAACATTGTGGAAAAATGAATCACAGGTAAATTAGGATTTGTTGAATTAAAGTTTGTGTTTATTAGTTATCGATATCGTACAACAGGTCTCAAATATGTTCTAAGGGTTTCTTTTGATGAGAATGATAATACATTTTGCAGGCACCTTTACAGTTGCGGGAGTTGGAGATTTATGCTCCCCTCTCGAACATTCCAAAGTCTATAGGGAAACTGAAGCACCTAGAACGGATTGTGATTGAAGGGAAGGTCAATCTTACACAATGGCCAAAAGAATTTTGTCTTCTGCAGTCGTTAAAGGCCTTGGTGTTAGTAGGATTCTCAGAAATGAAGTCACTGCCGGAGTGCTTTGGTAAGTTAACCAACCTCCAAGACATCGATCTGTATCAATGCTTTAAATTGGAGAGGTTGCCAGAATCCTTGGGTAATTTAACCAACCTCCAACAGATAACGCTGTCTAACTGCAGAGCTTTGGAGAGGCTGCCAGAATCCTTGGGTAATTTAACCAACCTCCAAAACATCTATCTGTATGAATTCTTTAGATTGGAGAGGTTGCCAGAATCCTTGGGTAATTTAACCAACCTCCAACAGATAACACTGTCTAACTGCAGAACTTTGGAGAGGCTGCCAGAATCCCTGGGTAATTTAACCAACCTCCAACAGATTAACCTGAGTGGATCCCGCGCTTTGGAGAGGCTGCCAGATTCATTGGGAAATTTAACCAACCTCCAACAGATTACCCTGAATGAATCCAGCGCTTTGGAGAGGCTGCCAGATTCTTTTTGTAAGTTAATTAAACTCCAAAATCTTGATTTGAGTTATTGCACTAATTTAACCATGTCAAGCGAAACGCTAGGAAATATAAGCACGCTTGAGCATATAGATCTCACTAGCTGTAGGAAAATTGAGGTTCTCCCTCAGCAAGTGACACATCAGAGGTCGCTCAAAAAGTTACTTTTGACATATACAAATTTAAGAGAATTTCCAAGTGCAATTGGAGAGCTAAGCAATTTGGAAGTTATGACAGTAGGCCCTTTGCTGGACACACCGCCGCCTTCACTATGGGACTTAAAAAACTTGAAGCTCTATAAATGTAAGGAATTGAAATGTTTACCGCCTTCAGTTGGATTATTGACTCAGTTGACTGAGTTGGGGGTAGAAGATGGTCCGTTGGTAGGCGAACTGCCGTTTAAGGAGGAGGTCAAAGGAAAAAGGGAAACATTGAGTGATTTGGACTCTTCCATTCACATACTTCCGCGGCTCCAACAGTTACGGCTCTATAAAACAGGGATATCAGAGGTATCATTTGCTGAAGGTGTTTGCTGCAACCTTCGATATCTTAGTATCTCTGGGTGCAATGATCTGGTGGAGGTTGGAACATTGCCAAATACACTCATAAATTTGAGTTTTGCCAATTGTTCTAATTTGAGGAAAATAGATCAGATTTATGCTCTTGCAAAACTTCAAACGCTGGACATTAGTGGTTGCACAGAGTTGGAGGAGTTGCCACGTATTGAAACATTCTTATCTTTGAGGAACTTCAGTGCAAATAGATGTGTGAAGTTGAAGAGCATACGGGGATTGGGGCAGCTGACAGAACTTGAAGTACTCAGCGTTATTGGGTGTTCAGAGTTAGAAGAGGTGGAAGGTATCCAACATTGTATGGCGTTGAACACACTTTGTGCCGAAGAATGTCCAAAACTGCAGTGGAGTGCGGGAGTAGTGGAGCAATTGTGCCAACGAGTGAGGTACTTAAAGATTGAAAGGGGGTTTATTCATTACTTGAAGGGTTGTCTCCACTTTCCACATTGAAAAGGGGGTTTAGTCATTACCTGATTGTTATTATATATAAATGTGTGAAAACATTTTAGTGGTTGGTTGCATAGTTTATGTTTTTTCTTGTTTAATAAATGTATTAATTAGCAAGTGGTAAAGTAGTTTTTTGTTAATATTATTTTATGTTTTATATATAAATGTATTAATTAAAAAGTGATAAAGTAGTCTTTTAGTTAAAATTATTTTATGTTTTATATATAAATATGAAGCATTTTAATGGTTGGTTGTATAATTTTATAATTAATTAGTGGTAAAGTAGTTCTTTGGTTAAAATTAATTTATGTTTTATATATAAATTATATGTAAATGTGAAGCATTTTAATGATTGGTTGCAAAGTTTAAGTTTATGTATTTTGTTGTTCAGTAGTTGTTAATGTATTAGTTAACGAGTGAAATAGTCATTAAGGTATTAATTAATGAGTGGAATAGTTGTAAAGTAGTTTAAAAAAAAAATTTATATTTATGTTTTATTTAATTCATTAAAAAAGTTAAAATATTTATTCAAAAGATAAGAGGTAATGATGTTTCTATATTTATTATATTTATTTGTGATATTTATTTTGTCAAAAGTAAAAAGTAAATTGATAAAAAACGATATTACTTTAAGTTATTTTAAATTTGTGATAATAATTTTTAAGGTCAAATTATTAATATTACCTTGATGTTTAAGAAATTAAGGTTTGTATAGTTATAACACTTAATACTTTTAATATTTTAGGTATTGTGATTTGTCTTTGTCTATATGTAAATAAGTTTATATGTAAATTAAATGATTTTTATCAATTCAAATCATTCTCTATATATGCATAAGTTAAGTTTGTTGCATCATTAAAAATGGTAGATATATATTATTATTTAAAAAAAAATCATAAATAATAATTATAAATTTAATGAACTTTGTGAGATTATACAATTTGATGATATTAAGAATATTAAAAAATATAGGTCAAGGAAGGGGACATAAACTATTGTAGTTTATTACTGAAAGAAGTATAAGACTTATATTTTCATAGTCCTTTTCTCTGTATGATGTTTCACAAATAAATATTATGTATGGTTTCAAGTAGTTTTTTTCTTTGTGGGAAGCCTTACAAACAAATATTATGCATGATTTAAAGAAGTAGTGATTAGTGTTTAATGCAAGTACAAAGGATTGCAAAATACTTTGTAATTGATTTTTTTATATATTTATTACAATTTTGAAATTTAAAATTGAAACTAGTGTTTGTATAATTGTTTCTTAGTTTTTTAAAATTAATAAATCACAAGTGAAAATATTTAAAAAACTTAAAATCTAGGCAATAATTAACTACAATATATAATGGCCTTTTGATCCTTTTCATAACTTTCAAACAAGTTATCCTATAAGTAACACAAATATTTTGTTATAGTTCTTTATGGACATTGTTACATTGCTACATAAGCAAAGTAGTGGGAAGGGGTGAGAAGTTAGTGGTAATGAAAACATGGAAAAACAACAATATGTTAAGATACTTTTACAATGAATTTGAATATGGTGTAAAAATATGAAATGTAGGAAATTGAATTAGCCCCCTCTCTCTCTCTCTCTCTCTCTCTCTCTCTCTATCTATCTATCTATCTATCTATCTATATATATATATATGATTAGATAATTTGTATATCACTATGTGGAATTTGAGTTTTTCTAACAATGGCATGCTATTTTTCATGCAAAATATAATGCATATGTTTCCATTAGTGTAGGGGTAGAGTACCTAAATCATGAAATTTCCTTAAAGAATTTGCACAATTGTAAAGAACACATTGTTCTTGTACCTATATATTTTCCAAAATTTATAATGTTAATTTATATATATTTTTAAAATTTTGAAAGTTATTATATCCATGAAATTATGAGGCCATGCAATATTGCATGGTATGAGGGTCTTACATCATCAAACAATACAATTTTTTTTTAAAGTCATATATTTGGAATCTACATAGTCGACTTTATATGTGTGTGTAATTTCATTGACAATGGATTTGTGTAGCCTATAAAAAAATAAAGTGAAAAACCGAAATATTGAAAGCCATTTATAAAAATGGAAGTTTTGATGTATTTATAGACCAAACCACTAGGTTTGTCACTCCAAACTTAAATCCGAAGCAATCATGTCAAGAAATACGTATTTTAAATTTGTCAATCTTGCCCAAAAATATTTCAATGAAAGGAATATACATGCATTATAAAGTGTGTGAACATTCTAGAGCATGTGTGCATTCCTAAAGCACGTACACTTTCCTACAACACACCCACACATACACTATTGTGACTATTTTTTTCCCCAATGTATATCCTTCACCTCCAAGTGGGGATATTAGTGACATTAGGAGGTTTTGAACATTAAGTATGGGTATCGGGGTCCTTGACATGGTAAGGGAAGGAAACTTGGGCCTTAGGCCATAAAGGTTGCTTCGAGGTATCAAGGTCCCAGACCAACACTTAGGTGATGTAACTTGCTCTTTAGGCATAAAACATATGTTCTAAATATCAAGGGCCATCAATGAGTCCTCAAACCATCACACATGACCTCTTCGTGGGATATTTTTCCTTCGAGTTACAATATGAACACCATTATAAGGTTTTGATCTCCAAGTATGGGTTGTGGGGCATTAAACATGGTCGATGGGGGAAAATCGAGCCTTAGGACCTAAAGTAAGCTTTCAAGCATCCAACTCTAAGAAAAACGCCTTGAACCACCACACATAATGTCTTGAGAGTATCATCTCCCTCTTAGTTTGGATATGGAAACCATTAGAAGGCTTTGAGTACTAGGATTGAGTCTTGCTACCTTGACCATGGCTGGGGGAGAAAACTCAAGCCTCAAGCCCTAAGGGTAGCTTCTAAGGCTAAAGGGACATGAAAGAGGACTTCAACCACCACATAAGACCTTATATGAAATGTTTGGCCTATAAGAGGGGATATGGGTTCCCTTAGAATGCTTTTAACACTACATTTGGGTCATAGTGCCTTAAAAATAGGGTTGAGGGAGGAAACCCTAGCCTTAGGCCCTAAAGAAATGTTTAAGGCATCTAGAGCCAATAATTTCACCTCAAACACGGGTCTCAGGGCCCTAGACATGGTCAGAGGAGGAAACATGAACCTTAGGCCCTAAAGGAAGCTTCTAGCCATCTAAGGCTAAGAAGGATTCCTCAAACAACTAGACATGGACTCTTCAAGGTATCCTTGGCCTATAATTGGGGATGCTAGTGCCACTGGGTGGTTTTGAATAATATCTATGTATCTCATGGCCTTGGAAATGATCTAGGGAAGAAGACCATGCCTTAGGTCCTAAAAAGACTTTGAGGCATTATGTAATATCCCAAAGGACAAGCCCTATTGTAATCATGTTTATGGAAAAATCCAAAGTAGAAATGTTTTAAAATATATTTTCTCAATCTTAAATGAAATTTTTTGAATCTTAAATGGAAAAATCCAACCAAATCAAGAAGTTGTTTTATACAAGAAAATCTATGGAAAGTTAAAAGCTACAATGATTTTAAATCCTTATGGTTCACAATATTACAAATCTGCTTATTATATGTATTATTGTTTATTATTTAAGTTATAATTTATTTTTTTTATAAATTATATAGTAATAAAATAATATTTCTCTCCCCGGTTAAGGTGACACATGGGCCACACGCATCATCGAGCGGGGCAATCACAAGGGCAGTTAAAACTTCTTGTTACCACCCTCCCTCCCCGTCCAGTCACAATGGCTCTCATGCATAAACACCAAGCCTTAGTGCGTAGAGCCTTAATGGAAGCTTGGACTTGGCTCCTTGGCTTTAGTACGATATTTGAGATCGCCATCACACCAACACTAACGGCTACCAGATCCATCAAAGCCTTTTCCCTCCTGGTATTTTCATTGTGTGGCAAGTGTTATATTGGGCGTTTGAGCACAAAGCCCAATATTATTATGTTGATCCTACTCCGAGAATGAGTCTGCTCCTACAATTTTCACGCTTGTATGGTGCCTTGCGCAACCATGCCATAAGAATGAGGCAAGCCCCATCGAGGGCCGACCTACTACAACAGATTTGTATGGCACAACCGCTCGGGGCCTGCCTCTCGGTCTCTCATGCTAGGCAAAGACCACCTAGGCTCTTTGAGGCAGAATTGGTCTGCGCAGGCCCCTCCCGAGCCTTGGCCTCACTATGACCAGGGACTTACCTCTCAATCTCTAGTTCCAGACGAGCACCATCCTGGTCTCTCGTGGCTAAATTGGTATGCGCGAATTCACCAATAGCCACACCCTCCCAGTACTGAGAGTCTCCAAGGTGGTTGCCCGGTGGAAGAAGAATTTTTGCCCAATTGGGAAGAATTCTTTCCTTTCCTTCCTTTGACCGTCTTGGAGCACCAACCTACTACCTGCACCACCACTCCATTACAGGAGTCAATCGCTATGCGATGGATAGTGGAAGAAGAGGCCTTACCTTTGGAGGACCACTCGGGGCGCAATTCCGCTGCCTCCATGGAGGAAGACCCCATCATGGACTCTGTTGTTTCCTTCAAATTTGTCGCTGCCACCTTGGAGGAAAACCGGGCTCAAGCGAACCACCACTCAGCTCCAGACTCCTGCAGACTCACGGATGACCACTTGGTTTTAATCTTTGAAATGAGGAGGGACCTGGTCGAGTAACAACACCACCAGAGTTTCTTCGGCAAATGCCTCGATGCCCTCTATGCTTCCTTCTCAAGCGAGCCTGAGAAGAGCCGCTAACCGACGTGCTATCAGCCCTTCACCTTCAGAGTTTGTCACGATGGACGACCTGGCTCGTCGCATGCATAACTTCTCATAGGTTTTTTCTTTGGGTCACTCGCTACATTTTTGCAAATTTTGCCTATGTTAGTCTCTGGTTCAGGTCTGATAGGCTCAGGATTGGCAGTCTTTGGTTCAGGTCCGATAGGCTCAGGATTGACAGTCTCTGGTTCAAGTCAGGGCAGCCAGTTCATCGCCTGTTCTGGTTTCCACGAGAGTGGCAAAATAGGTGGCAAGCCCCCTGGTTGTATTTTGACAGTTGTCATCTTTTTCTTCAAGTTATGCAACTATGGACAGTTGTCACGCCTGTGCATTTTGGTTTCCACTTCGGTGGAAAAACAACTAGCTTGCTCTCATGTATATTTAGACATGTAAGTTTTTTACTTTCGCAAGGTAATGTAATTATTTTTATTAAAAAAAAAAGATTCTCATTCATGTATTAAACCATTAAAATATTAATGTAATTTTAATTTTAAAAATTTTCAAATCTAATAATTAA
>JZKD02S1619207.1:427587-447998 GCA_000966675.3 Picea glauca
GAGACAACGCCCTGGTGGGGAAATTTTTAGGGCTTTGGCCCTCTGAGCGTGACCTGATTAAATGGATACAGTATTGGTGGAAGCCAAAAGGCCATTATGATCTCCAGCTGGGTTCGAAGGGCTTTTTTACAATCATCTTCCACAACCTTGAGGATCGCAACCGTGTCTTTGATGGAGGGCCTTATTTCTACAACTCGGCGGGTCTATTCCTAAGATTCTCGACAGAAAAGTTCAACCCTGAAAAGGAAGACTTTGCCCATGCATCGGTATGGATCAGACTATACTCTCTCCCCCAGGAATTTTGGCTAGAAGAGGTCCTAGCCAGAATAGGCAACACCATAGTTATTTATGTCAAATCCTCTGAAGCTACAAAACAACGGCGCTATACATCTTATGCAAGAATATGTGTCTACATGAATATAGCCAAGCCGCTCCCAGGCTCCATCACTCTGGAATATCACGATGAAGATTGGTCTCAGACCATAGACTATGAGCACATTCCCTTTCGCTGCAGGAAGTGCCACGAACATGGTCACCTCTTCAGAGAATGCCCTCTTAATGCGATCCATAAAGATGCCACTCCAGCAAGCGGCAAGGACCAGGAAGGATTCGTACAACCAGCGGGTAGAAGGCGGCAAGGCGGACGCAAGCAACTTCCCCAGGTAAGCAAAGACCCCTCCACTAGTAATAAATTTGCCATTTTGCAAGATCAACCAGAATGCTCGACACCTTCTGCAACAACGACCACTTCACCCACCCCTGATGATCCCCAGACCGAGAACCATGGCCTTGCACAGCCCCCAAAAACTACGGAAGCGATACCTACCCCCACAGGTTCGACACAGGAAACACCAGATCCGCAGGGAATCGAGGATGGAGACGAGGATATGGAGATGGAGGAACCTGATCTTGCGGGAGTGGATCTAGAACATCTGGAACACGCTTACCGGCACCAGAAACTATACACCATTCCTCGGGATCAATTGAGGAAGGTACACAAGGTATTTCTCAACTCCTCTGTAGGATCTTCAGCCCGAGCCAGTAAAGCACTGGGAATCCAAGGTAGCCAAGAAAAAATCCCAAGAAAGAGCCAAAAAGATGAAAAGAAACGGGGCAGAAAGTCCACCAATAAGCTCATACAGGAAATAGGAAACTACATGGTAAATTCTGGTCAGGCCCACCTGATCTCAGACAGTTTCCCTCCTCTCCCCCCTCCCCCGTCTTCATGAAGATCATCTCATGGAACATTAGGGGACTCAATGGACGTAGCAAGCAGAAACTGCTACGATAACTGATTATAGCAGAAATCCCGGATATTGTGCTGCTGCAAGAAACAAAATGCACCTCAGAAGACCTCAATCGGCTACTTCCCTACTGCTGGAAACTGGGGAGAGCAGTCTCGATTGATGCCACAGGAACAGCTAGAGGAGTAGCCATCCTCTGGAACCCCAATATAGTGTTACTGGAAAACTTCTTCACTACACGATGGTCTATTACAGCAGAATATAGACTCACCGGATCCAATAAGCCCGGGCATCTCACCAGCGTATATGGGCCGCCCAGTCCAAGAGACAAACAAGCGTTTCTTAGAAGCCTTGATTATCTATCTAGCTTACTGCACCATGATAAGTGGATTCTTGGCAGGGATTTCAATATCATCCGTAGCCTGGAGGAGAAAAAAGGAGGATCTCGCAGACTAGATCAAGACTCCTACAGCTTCAACAATCTAATAGAAGACCTCTGGCTAGTTGACCTGGAAACTAGCAATGGTACTCATACCTGGACAAACAGACGAACGGGAGCACACCAAATCGCCTGCAAGCTGGATCGTTTTCTCCTAACGGAACCTCTGATGTTGGATGGAACGGCAATGGAAGCCACTGTCTTAAACCTCCCAGGATCAGATCACTGGCCCATACAATTATGGATGGACATCTCAGCCACCCCCAGAAAGAAACCCTTCCGTTTTGAACAGTTTTGGCTAGACCACCCTGACTTCCAGGCAAACATCCATGACTGGTGGCAGCAGGCCGCGATCCATCAAGGCTCCAAAATGTTTCGTTTCCAGCAGAAACTTAAGAATCTTAAGCAAATTCTTAAACTCTGGAACAAACAAACCTTTGGAAACATCTTTGACTCCCAACATCAGCTCTCAAGGAAAATGGCTGAGATACAACATCTAATCAGGGAATAGGGAATGACAGAGGAGTTGAAAGCACAGGAACTCAAAGTTGCCCAACAGCTTGAAGAACGGAACAAACAGGAAGAAATACTGTGGAAACAGAAGTTGCGCATCCAGTGGCTCAAAGCAGGGGAGCGCAATACCAAGTTCTTCCATCGCACTGTCATCCAGAGAAGGCACGCCAACAAAATCACGCATCTCATCTCAGAGGAAGGTGAAACCCTTCACTCTCATACTGATTTGGAAACACACTTGGTAGATTACTTTCAGAACCTCCTTACCGAGCCCATCCAAGATAGACAAGCAACAATCAACAAAATTACAAGGCATGTACCCTCACTTGTAACTCAGGAGCAAAACGCCGCCCTTCTACGGCCCTTCACCATCGAGGAGGTGGATCAAGCGATGCAGGAAACCCCCAAATGCAAAGCTCCAGGTCCGGATGGATTCACAAGTGACTTTTTCCACTACTGCTGGCCAATGATCAGAACTGAGGTTTGGGAAATCTTGGAGGATTCAAGAGTCACAGGGAAAATCCTTCAGGCATTCAATGCCACTTTTCTCACCTTAGTCCCCAAAGAGGGACAGGTACAGCACGCCAGACAATTCCCTCCTATTGCCCTTTGCAATGTAATCTACAAACTCCTCACAAAGGTAATCGCTCGAAGACTTAAGCTGATCTTACCAACTATCATCTCCCCAGAACAGTCTGGTTATGTAGAGGGCAGGCAGATCTTGGACAACATCATTTTGGCACATGAAGTCATCCACTCCTTGCAAAAAACCAAAACCCCAGGTATGCTCCTCAAATTGGACCTTTCTAAGGCCTTTGACAAATTAAGCTGGGATTACATACGAGCAATGCTTTTAGCTTTTGGCTTTCACCAAACCTGGGTAGACTGGATCTTGAATTTAACCTCCTTGGCTTTATTCTCCCTTCTTGTCAATGGTGTGCCCTCGAAGCCCTTCTCCCCCTCAAGAGGAATTCGACAGGGAGACCCCCTCTCTCCTTTCCTCTTCATCATCATGGCCGAAGGACTAAGTCGATCCATACATGCGGCCTTAGATCAAAACCTTCTGACTGGCTTACCCCTCCATGGCCTCTCTCCCCCAATCTCGCACAGTCAGTTCGTGGATGATACGCTTCTAATGGGCAGCCCCACTGTGCGTGAGGCCCTCTCTATTCAAGAGATTCTCCAAACCTTCTCTGAAGCCTCAGGACTAGACTGCAACAAAGAAAAATCCCAGATTTTCTACTTTAATACACCCCCTCCGATCCAGCGCCATATCTCTGAGATTCTAGGCTTCAACAGGAGCTCCCTTCCGTCCAAGTACCTTGGCCTACCTCTGATCGATAATGGTTTCCGGAATGCCTCCTGGGAACACCTCCTCTCTTCTTTCTCCAAACGACTATCCTCTTGGACTTTCCGAGCCCTGAATCTCCCCAGTCGTCTTGTCCTGCTTAAAGTTGTCCTACAAGCGCTACCGATCTATGCCTTTTCTGTGCTGGCCACGCCAAAATTCGTCCTTAACTCCATCAAAGGCCTGCAAAGGAACTTCATCTGGCAAGGTCTCTATAAAGAGAAAAAAATCGCACTGGTAAGCTGGGATAAGCTCTGCCAGCCCAAACAACAAGGAGGATTGGGTCTGAGGGATCCATCTCTTATGAACAAGGTTCTCAGTGCCAAAATTTGGTGGCGTTGGCTAAAAAACCCCGGTGATTTATGGGCTAAGCTCTGGAGAAAGAAATACGCCCCCAACACTGCCGAAAAATACCTAATCAGATGGAATGGCGATAATCAGGGCTCTCTGATATGGACAGCAGCCAAGCAGAACAGACTGCTAGTCACTCAGCACGCCTTTTGGGAAATAGGGAATGGGAAGGATGCTCTTTTATGGCAAGACTCCTGGCATCAATGGCCAGCCCTGAACACAGAGGATTGGGCACGTGACATCTACCCTCAAGCCATACAGGCCGGCATGACAACCGTTGCAGATTACTGGTAGGAAAATCCTACGGAGAACACCTAGCGAAGTTGGCATTTGGATAAGGAGCGACTCAATTTGGAGGCACAGGTCGACCTAACACCCCTGCAAGAGGAACTCACCAAACGAAGAATACCCATAATTTTTGGGAATGACACTCTTCGTTGGGGCTACAAACCACAGGGCTTCTTTAGCATGCGGGAGGCTTATCAGCTCAAAGCTCAGTCAAGGCCCCCACCGGATTCAGAAGTCTGGGGTAAAATTTGGGACCTCAGGCACTGGCCAAAAGTCACTCTTTTCTTATGGCTAGTATCGCACTCAAGTATCCTAACTTGGGACAACCTCTTGAAGAGAGGTTTTGTGGGACCCTCCATCTGCACACTCTGCGGAGAGGCAGAGGAAACTTTGAATCATCTCCTTAATACCTGCACCTACACGGCTCAAATTTGGGATCAGGCAGCGCTTATCATGCGCACCTCAGACTGCCACAGAGACAACATACTAGCAACCATTGCGAATTGGTGAGATCAGGCTTTCCACTCTCCCCTCCTCAACCGTATCTGGCAGCTCCTACCAGGTTTTATCCTGTGGCAAACGTGGAAGGAACGAAATCGACGAATCTTCCGAGGCACCTCTCTTCCCTGGCAAGACTTTTGGCGATAATGCCATCGCAATGTCCTGGAAACCCTCAATCTCCGGAACTGGACCGATGCGGACTTGGATTGCCCCCCTTCTGAGCTCTCCATCCTCAAGCACTAGACACCTCTCCCCACCATTCCAACTCGTACCCCCCCCTCCTTCCACCTCCCCCTCGAGTAGCCCCTCCTTGTGGTCTCCTCCTCCTGAGGACTTTGTCAAGCTGAATTTCGATGGCGCTTCTAAAGGAAACCCTGGAGCGGCGGGATATGGAGCTGTCATACGCAACCATTCTGGACGCATCCTTGACATCACAGCTGGGCCCCTGGGATATTCCATGAACAACTTCGCAGAACTTTGGGGATTAATCAAAGGACTGCAACTAGCCATCAACAGCCATTACACTAAAATGATAGTAGAAGGAGACTCGCAAGTCATACTCAGCCTGCTATGTCGAATCTCACAGGGAGCAAAACCGGATAGCATCTCGCCTAGCTGGAGATTGTCGCATGGACTACAAATTGTAGCAGATCTAATGCACCCGAACCTGGTTATCATTCCCTCACACGTCAGAAGGAAAGCAAATCAAGTTGCCGATGATTTAGCCAATCTGGGCGTCAACTGGAATGGACCAGACCTCCACTGTAATGCAGCCCAGGATCAGAATCACCCTATCCTATTGCAATGCATTCACAAAGATGGATTGGTAGATGCTCCCCCGGATGGGGTGTCAGAGCGGCCGATGTGGCGAGATTTGCACGAGCGTGATGGGCGGCGTGGCATAGGTCCACGTGATGGGCTTGTGCCACAGCCCATCAACGTACCCAGCGTTTAATGCATGTTAATTTGATGCGAGGGCGCGTTAATGCACCAGACCTCTCCTCCTCGCCGCAAATTTTAATGGAGTCGCTCGTATTGTTTGGCATTCACCTCTGTCTGCAGGCAGCAGAGCCCTTCCCTTTGCAGCACAGATCGACCCCTGAGACCCATCGCTGGTACAACCCCATCCTGGTTTGCTCACTTCACCCAGTGATTTTCTTTCTTTCGGTCCGCTGCACTAAGCTCGCCATGACTCGACCTCGAGCCTGGGGTAGACCGAAGCGAGGCTCCCCTTGGAAGCCTCGGAGACCTTCGACCACGTCCTCTGATTCAACTTCCAGTGAATCCTCTCCTCCACGGAATGCCAAGACCATCCCTGTCTCACTGCGCGCCCCGCAGCTTAGCTCCATGGCTATCATCTCGCGCACACCTATCTCAATTTTGCGTGTTTCTCACGACCCAACAGAGCTTCCTTCCAGCTCAAAGCCTTCAGGCGACCCTCCGGACAACCTGGGCGATCATCCTTCTCCTCACATGGCGCCCAAGCGGGCAGGTCCTTGCTTCCCGACGAACATTAACAGAGTCCAGTTCGCAGAGAGCCTGGCTATCTTACAATATTTGGTATTTGAGCTGCGGCAAGAGATCGCGGATTTACAGTATCGCTTCCAAGCAACAGAGGGGAAGGTGGCTAGTTTCATGCTCATTCTCTCTTCTATGCACGAGGCCCTATTCTCCGCCCCGGAAGACACCAGTCCCACAGAGCACCCCGAGGACACTACAAAAGCGGCATAGACCAACACGCAGACTTCAGAGGCAGCACGCTGGAAGCAGAAGGAGTGCCAAGACGACAGCAAGGACCCTGCAAGCATCAACGATGGGACTATGGCGTCACGTACATCGAGGAAGAGCCTTGGCCAGTCGACCTCTCTGCCACCTGGCCCAGCTACAAGCCAACTGTCTAATTTTAATGTATGTATGTTTACTTAGCTACTAGACCTGATAAGACAAATAATGCTCTTTCTTTTGATGATAGTTTAAGTTTAGACTTGTTTTCTCAAGGAACTGGTCGGGCTAGTTGGACTGGTTTCCCCATGTTGGGGCAGTCCAGCAACTGCAGCCTGAACCTAGCTGTATTTTGGACCTATGTTTCAGACTTTCGAAGGATGTTAATATAATCTTACCCCTTACTTATAAAAAAAAAAAATATAACAATGGAATAATATCAATTCATCAATAAATATCGAGATGATGTAGCAAACAATGTATCCAATCAATCCCTTACTCAATAAGTGCTTTAGCACACCATCTAATTGCTTAATAAATGAAATTTGCTGCATCAAGATGAAATAACCAAGTGTGAGGTCAGCCTTATTAGGGTTAGTAGTTAGTTAGGGTTTCAATTTATAAGAGTTTGAGAGTTTTTTCAATCACTTTCACTTCAACGTTGGAGGCTAAAGATCGGTGCCTAGGGTTATGGAGTCAAAAAGGTGAAGGATGCACAAGTTAAAGGGGATAAGATTTAAAGGATAAGAGGGAAAGGTTTCAAGGTGTTGCAATGGCAGCGCCTTGAAGACAGAACCCTAGGGGAGAGAGGCTCACTCCGGTGTTTCTTAAGCAAGGCCTCGTGCTCTCTCCTCCTTCTCGGCAAACGACTAGCTCAAAGACAAGTAAAATCAAGACAAGAGAGTTTAAAGAGGGAGAGTGTTGCAAAGGCAAGGCTCTTTCATCAAACCCTAAAACAAAAATGGCCCTAGGTGTAGATAACCTAGGCCTGGGACATCCTCTTCCTCTTGAAGTTTAAAGGTATGACTAGCTTAAGGGAAGAAGATAGAAAGAGTGAAGCAATGGCTAGGCTCTCTTCTTCTTCTTCAATGGCTAAAAGATTTTTCTATCAGGGGACATGAGACAACGACCTACTTGTGTGTTTGTCCCCTAGGGTTTTGTTTCAACAATATATATAAATAGATGCAAGAAATTAAACTACAACCTTTCAATCAAGAAGTTTTACAGAAAAATACTTACAAATCATCAAGAAAATAGCATGCAAACCATAGTTGTAAACCTTCCTTCAAGAAAAACAACATAAATTGCCAAAAATCTCCTCTCCAAACAAGTGCACCTTCCTCAAAATAGCCAATAACCCTAATAGGGCGCAAAAATCAGACCTCACTAGGAGAGTCAGTGTTGTGTTATGTCAAAATGAGGATTAAACTCCTCAATATATACTGTATCATGACCTTTAATTAAATTTTAGGTCATAAAAATTAGCCGACAATGCCTTAAACCAAAATCATACTCTTTTTACATTAAATGTTCTTCTAAAACCCTAAATGCGCAGAAAGTGAGACATCAAGCCCTCCTTAGGGGGACGTTAGGCCTTTTTGGGGCCAGAGCAGCATCCAGAAGCCAAACGTTAGCCCTTTTTGGGCTCTTCCAGACTTCCACACGTGCCAAAAACCCTGTCCATCTATCTTATGCTCATGATGATGTCACAAGCCTCCTGGTGACTTCCTGGGTCATCTGGGGCCAACATTCCACTGCAAGTGGGTCAATCCCCCTAGGTTTGGCTCAGCCAAAATGCCCCTGATGGAACGTCCTCTTCTTCTCTGGTGAAAAATATTGGTCAAACACTGTCCTGTCTCTGCCCATGATGGGGTCTCAACAACCATATAATGGGATCTTCAGCCCCATGGAGGTCCGAGCTAATCATCTCCCCATGTGTACCGGTCCAAATGGTACCTGTCCGTCGAGCATGGTCCTACACATCAAAAACTTTGCCCTCCATGGGATCATTAGTCACAGGGATCATAGCAATGTTAATCATGTTTCATCATTAATATTATCAAACATATGCATAAAAACCCTGATATATCATCCAATAGCTCAAAGACATTACAAAGACCTACAATACAAGGTTGAATAAAAGAACAAGACACCCTATTGGGCTAGTATCCATAAGGAAAGGAAAGTCTCCAAAGGGTATCATCCAAGCCATGTAAAATGAGGTGGTGTGGATAAGGGATGTCAAGACATACGGGTAGAGTGAGAGCCAGGGATGCAAGATATTACCTGTGGGTGCCTTTGTAGAAGGTGAGTTGTACCCGTCACGGATGCCATTTTTTCCAAGCCCCTTTTGCCTTTATTCTTTTCTTTTCTTTATTTGCTTTTTCTTTTTATTTCAAGGACTAACTAGAGGACATTGCCTTGGCGTGGTGACCAGAGCTGACAGTGTTACCCACAAGCACTTTCACAAAGTTGATAAGGATGGCTCGTGATGAGACCCCCTTTCCCTTGTCCATGCAACCAAAGGTCACTTCCCTGGCGTGGTAACCAAATAGTGGCAATGTCATGCTGTTAGGCACCCATGAACTTAATAGGCTAGCTCGTGATGAGACCCCCTATCCTTTTGGTTAGGTCTTGTTTAATTATTTTTCTTCGGGTCCCTCTTGTTTCTTGCTAAGAGGCTTTTTATTGCCTTTCTCTGGGATCCCTGGGCGAGGCATCTCTAGGTTTCATTTTTATGGCTTTTACCTTTTACCAGCTGCTTTTACCTTCTGGTCCTTTATCCCCTTCTTCCCACGAGATAAGGTGCAACCCCACAAATAGATCATCCTAATATTCGGACTAGGGGAATGGGGCAGATGAGCAGGAGATAAGATGAAAAAGTGATAATATGATGGGAGCGGATGATAGCTCTTCATAAATCCCCCCAGTGGAAAACCAAAACCTATGGGTACAGGCTTGCTAGGATACCCTATCAATCCCCCCAACAATTGTCAAGTGGGTTAATGTAAGATCCAAGCAGTTGTTAGAGATAAAAGGAGTAAGATGCATATATCTAAAGGTTATAATGATCAAAAGTGACACATACCATGATGCCTGGACCAATT
The DNA here is from genome assembly GCA_000966675.3 of Picea glauca. Lineage (NCBI taxonomy): Eukaryota > Viridiplantae > Streptophyta > Pinopsida > Pinales > Pinaceae > Picea > Picea glauca. The sequence continues at coordinate 437,101 of JZKD02S1619207.1, forward strand.
AGCTCATGAAGCAAGAGCCTTCTCCGATACAAGACCAGGCCGATGGTGATGGATGTTGCTGCTGCTGACAAGACGAGTCTGATGAAAGAAGAGAAGGATGAGTGCTCCAGATCCATGCTCAAGTCAATCCTACTCTCGGTACTCCATGTCTAGGACCTATGGGCCTCGAGACATGATCTCCTAGTTATCCCTAGAAATCAGGGATAACATCTGGCTCCAACTCGGGGACATGTGCTCATCGTAGAGCGCATGAGAACCTCAACATCTCTGGCATAACCTGCAGACCTTCTCAAACTCAATAGGGGAATCAATAACAAAAATGGGGCGGTAATGGCACCCCAACATATATAGATACATATATAAAGCAATCATAAATGCGAATACAAAGTGAAATACCTACCTGTACTTACCTGTTAGCTGGATGTTGGTGTATTCAAACAACTAGTGAAGCCAATCCAACAATGTCCCATGATACCTGCCTTTGTGCTTCATCATAAACCAAAACAGTGATAAATCAAGCACAAAAATGACATAGGTTAGAACATATATCATATCGTCGGAGATCTCAAGTTCTAACTTATGGAGGCGGGTGGGAGGGATAAAMTCCTGCCAAGTCCATCTCCRAGGAAAGTACTCAATCCACTTCAAGAAAGGGTCATGAAAATTGTAAGGTCSARAAAAYTGACTYRAAGGGCYTRCCAACTGGCTACCTAGGACATCCTCACGCTCTGAAGTCAAGGAAGGGATYGACAAAGACCTAGCAGATGRCTRGMAAACTACCAAGGGAAAATTGAAAAACTGGGATAACTGACTCAAACTTGCAGTATCCAACCGACCCTTGGAGTCTAGGGTTTGCCTAAGAGGAAGCTCAACATAAAAAATATACTTCCCAACTACACCTTTAATGGACAAGCATGGTAAAGTAATAAGAGGTGGATGGAGTGAAAAGTCATGAAAAACCTTCTTTAGGCAAACAATGTTCTTACTTGCATCAAAATCCGAGCAGAGTAGTGGTTGATAATCATCTTCATAAAATAAATCCAAATGCTCAGAGGAACAATCATCAAATTCCTCAAGGTGTGACAGAAAATCATCAGGAAAACAAGGTACTGGGTCATCCTTGGGTTTTTGGAGAGTATGGGTAAAAACCTCATCTTCTTGTTCCCACTGGTGAAGAGAAATCCACTGAGATAATTGCAAAGGAAACACTTGGAAATGACTCTCAATGTCATAGATGGGATCCATATCATARCCAACTATATCCCACCTACGTCTCCCAACACGTATGAATTCATCAATGTTATCAACTATGTCATTATTTGTATCATAACATGCAGGTTTTGAAAACTCATTCACCTCCTCCTCATTTCCTTCATCATAAGGTAAAACATCATCAAAAACTAGGGGAGGAGGGAAACTTATTGTTTCTTCTTGTGCAGGGGCTTCGAGGACTTCATGCATCATGGTCTCATCCTCAGGAACTGCCCCTTCATCTTCAATTGTGCAACAAGGAAAGCCTACTTCTTTCAGGGATTCCATTTCTCCCTCATTTTCTAAATCATGGGACAAGGTGTCATCGAAATCCTGAAATGGAAAGAAACTAACCTCATCATCCTTTTGTTGTGCAGGAGAGAAGGGATTTTGGATGGCCTCATGATAAGGAGGAGCACAAGATGGTACTTTGTCATCTTGCGTAGGTTCTTTCTCCTTAATCACGTCTTCACTCAGTTGTTCAAAAACTTGTTCCCTCCTTTCTTGTGGATTATTAATAGAGGTTTCCAGGGAAACTAGTTTTATCAAGCTGAGAGTGTCCAAAGTATGGTCATTGATTTTGGACAAGGAGAGGTTTACCTCAATTCGCATGGCCATGTTGTGAGCTTTCGTAAGTGTCTTTGGACCCTTTTTATTTAGGAGGAAGCTTACATTCCCTAGAAGCCCATTGGTATAGAGGTATATGAGGTACTTTTCTTCAGGACGATGTCTTTCAGGAATCTGGTACAACAACCTCTGAAACCTAAACCCAAAAACTCTGACGGTCTCATCCTTTGTTTGTTTTATGTATTCAAGTCCTTTCAATAATGATTGGATATATCCCAATTTCACACCCCACCTCTCAAGAAATATTTCTTCAAACTGGTCCATAGATGTGATGCTGGCAGGTGGAAGGTTATCATACCATCTTCTAGCCTCTCCATGCAGAGTGGAAGAGAATAGTTTCATTACCAAGTCTTCAACATCATCACTGATTGGGTGGTGCCAAAATAAAGCCCATAAACTACGCATGTGACAATCGGGTCTTTCTCCATCGATGCCAGCGAATCTTGGGAGCCATTTTTTATACCAGGGGGGAATTTCTCTAGGATATCCTGGGATCTTACTCATGTCCAAAGGTTCATAGTTTCCCACATCCCATTGTGAAGTCATAGTTGGCTTCACCATCAGTGGAGTCGCTAGATAATTTTCTTGAAACTATCAAAAGAAAAGGGAAAACACCCTAGTGGAGTCTCCAGGTAAGCTTGTAAGATAAGTCTCTAAGGCAAGGCTTATCGAAAAAGATTTGTTGTTTGAGGAGAATTGACTCAGTGTTCCACGGCAACAACACCAAAATGTTATCGCACAGTTTGTAGCTTGGTCAAAAGGCTAGAGGATAGAGGCCAAATTGGTGTAACAGGATCTTACCCCACCCAATGTCACCTTAATGGGGAGGTTCTTTCTCTTTAGGGAGGTTAGGCCCAGGGGAGACGTCCCCGATAACCTGGGGTTTTGAAGAGGCCAAGGCATAAAGGTCAAATTTAAAGTCCCTCCTCACAGTTTACCACCAATATCAGATAGTCCGGCTAAACAACCAATAATGAAGTGTAGTCCCAAATGAGAACACCTGCCCAGAACAAAGAAACAACATAACAATATATGCAGGCTATGATTCAATGGGTTAGTACTTCATATAACTATCTGATATCAATAAATGAGAAATTATGACAATAGATATCAATGAGATCAATGTTTATTAATATATCAATGTAATAATATCAATTCATCAATAAATATCGAGATGATGTAGCAAACAATGTATCCAATCAATCCCTTACTCAATAAGTGCTTTAGCACACCATCTAATTACTTAATAAATGAAATTTGTTGCGTCAAGATGAAATAACTAAGTGTGACGTCAACCTTATTAGGGTTAGTAGTTAGTTAGGGTTTCAATTTATAAGAGTTTGAGAGTTGTTTCAATCACTTTCACTTCAACGTTGGAGGCTAAAGATCAGTGCCTAGGGTTATGGAGTCAAAAAGGTGAAGGACACACAAGTTGAAGGGGATGAGATTTAAAGGACAAGAGGGAAAGGTTTCAAGGTGCTGCAATGGTAGGGCCTTGAAGACATAACCCTAGGGGAGAGAGGCTCACTCCAGTGTTGCTTAAGCAAGGCCTCGTGCTCTCTCCTCCTTCCTGGAAAATGACTAGCTCAAAGACAAGTAAAATCAAGACAAGAGAGTTTAAAGAGGGAGAGTGTTGCAAAGGCAAGGCTCTTTCATCAAACCCTAAAAGAAAAATGGCTCTAGGTTTAGATAACCTAGGCCTGGGATTTCCTCTTCCTCTTGAAGTTTAAAGGTATGGCTAGCTTAAGGGAAGAAGATAGAAAGAGTGTAGCAATGGCTAGGCTCTCTTCTTCTTCTTTAATGGCTAAAAGATTTTTCTATCAGGGGACATGAGACAACGACCTACTTGTGTGTTTGTCCCCTATGGTTTTGTTTCAACAATAAATATAAATAGATGCAATAAATTAAACTACAACCATTCAATGAAGAAGTTTTGCATAAAAATACTTACAAATCATTAAGAAAATAGCAAGCAAACCCTAGTTGTAATCCTTCCTTCAAGAAAAACACCATAAATTGCCAAAAATCTCCTCTCCAAACAAGTGCGCCTTCCTCAAAATAGCCAATAACCCTAATAGGGCGCAAAAATCAGACCTCACTAGGAGAGTCAGTGATGTGTTATGTCAAAATGAGGATAAAACTCCTCAATATACACTGTATCATGACCTTTAATTAAATTTTAGGTCATAAAAATTAGCCGACAAGGCTTTAAACTAAAGTCATACTATTTTTACATTAAATGTTCTTCTAAAACCCTAAATGAGCAGAAAGTGAGACGTCAAGCCCTCTTGAGGGAGATGTTAGGCCTTTTTGGGGCCAGAGCAGTATCCAAAAGCCAAACGTTATCCCTTTTTGGGATCTTCCAGACTGCCACACGTGCCAACAACCCCGTCCATCTGCCATATGCTCATGATGATGTCACAAGCCTCCTGGTGACGTCCTAGGTCATCTGGGGCCAACGTTCCACTGCAAGTGGGTCAATCCCCCTAGGACTGGCTCAGTCAAAATGCCCTTGATGGAACGTCCTCTTCTTCTCTGGTGCAAAACCTCGGTCAAACACTGTCATGTCTCTGACCCTGATGGGGTGTCAGTAACCATATGATGGGGTCTTCAGCCCCATGGAGGTCCGAGCTAATCATCTCCCCAAGTGTACCGGTCCAAATGGTACCTGTCCGTCGGGCATGGTCCTGCACATCAAAAACTTCGCCCTCCATGGGCTCATTAGTCACAGGGATCATAGAAATGTTAATCACGTTTCATCATTAATGTTATCAAACATATGCATAAAAACCTTGATATATCATCCAATAGCTCAAAGACATTACAAAGACCTACAATACAAGGCTGAAGAAAAGAACAGGACACCCTATTAGGCTAGTATCCATAAGGAAAGGAAAGTCTCCAAGGGGTATCATCCAAGCCATGTAAAACGAGGTGGTGTGGATAAGGGATGTCCAGACATACAGGTAGAGTGACATCCAGGGATGCAAGATATTACCTATGGGTGCCTTTGTAGAAGGTGAGTTGTACCCGTCATGGATGCAATTTTTTCCAAGCCCCTTTTTTCCTTTATTCTTTTCTTTTCTTTATTTGCTTTTTCTTTTTATTTCAAGGACTAACTAGAGGACACTACCTTGGCGTGGTGACCAGAGCTGACAGTGTTACCCACAAGCACTTTCACAGAGATTATAAGGTTGGCTCGTGATGAGACCCCCTTTCCCTTGTCCATGCAACCAAAGGTCACTGCCCTGGCGTGGTAACCAGATAGTGGCAATATCATGTTGTTAGGTACCCATGAAAAGAATAGGCTGGCTCGTGATGAGACCCCCTATCCTCTTGGCTAGGTATTGTTTTTTTATTTTTCTTCGAGTCCCTCTTGTTTCTTGCTAAGAGGATTTTTATTTCCTTTCTCGGGGATCCTTGGGTGAGGCATCTCTAGGTTTCATTTTTATTTCTTTTACCTTTTACCAGTTGCTTTTACCTTCTGGGCCTTTAGCCCCTTCTTCCCACGAGATAAGGTGCAACCCCACAAATAGATCATCCTAATGCTCGGACTAGGGGAATGAGGTAGATGAGCGGGAGATAAGATGAAAAAGTGATAATATGATGGGAGCAGATGATGGCTCTTCAGAAAGCCCCCGATGGAAAACCAATACCCATGGGTACAGGCTCGGTAGGATACCCTGTCAATCCCCCCAATAATGGTCAAGTGGGTTAATGTAAGATCCAAGCAGTCGTTAGAGATAAAAGGAGTAAGATGCATATATCTAAAGGTTATAATGATCAAAAGTGACACATACCATGATGCCTGGACCAATTACCTCATGGAGCAAGAGCCTTCTCCGATACAAGACCAAGTTGATGGCGATGGATGCTGCTGCTGCTGACAAGACAAGTCTGATGAAAGAAGAGAAGGATGGGTGCTCCAGGGCCATGCCCAAGTCAATCCTTCTCTCGGTACTCCATGTCTAGGACCTGTGGGGCTTGAGACATGATCTCCTAGTTATCCTTAGAAATCGGGGATAACAAGAATGATAATACATTTTGCAGGCTCCTTTACAGTTGAGGGAGTTGGAGATTTATGCTCCCCTCTCAAACATTCCAAAGTCTATAGGGAAATTGAAGCACCCAGAATGGATTGTGATTGAAGGGAAGGTCAATCTTACACAATTTCCAAAATAATTTTGTCTTCTGAAGTCGTTAAAGGCCTTGGTGTTAGTAGGATGCTCAGAAATGAAGTCACTCCCGGAGTGCTTTGGTAATTTAACCAACCTCCAACAGATAATGTTGTCTGACTGCAAAGCTTTGGAGAGGCTGCCATAATCCTTAGGTAATTTAAACAACCTCCAATAGATCCATTTGTATTACTGCAGTGCTTTGGAGAGGCTTCCAAAATCCTTGGGTAATTTAACCAACCTCCAACAGATCCAGCTATATCACTATAGCGCTTTGGAGAGGCTGCCAGAATCCTTGGGTAATTTAACCAACCTCCAACATATCCAGCTGTATTACTACAACGTTTTGGAGAGGTTGTCATAATCCTTGGGTAATTTAACCAACCTCCAACAAAAAATGATGTACGAGTGCAACGCTTTAGAGAAGTGGCCAAAATCCTTGGGTAATTTAACCAATCTCCAACAGATTAACCTGAGTGGACCACGCGCTTTGGAGAGGCTGCCAATTCATTGGGAAATTTAACCAACCTCCAAGAGATTAACCTGAGTGGATTCCGTGCTTTTGAGAGGCTGCCAGATTCCTTTTGTAAGTTAATTAAACACCAAAATATTAATTTGAGTTACTGCAAAAATTTAATCATGTCAATCGAAATACTAGGGAATATAAGCACACTTGAGTACATAAATCTCAGTTTCTGTGGGAAAATTGAGGTGCTCCCTCCACAAGTGGCACATCAAAGGTCACTTGAAAGGTTACTTTTGAGAGGTACAAATATAAAAGAATGGAGTAGGGTAACTCAGGAGCAATCTTCCCTCCCGAGTTGTCCTTACTCCGACAGACTGCACCTTTTCCGGATGTACTCTACCACTCGAATTTCAGCCATTCATTTTTTGTCCTCCCCTCTTTCCGACGCCGTCACCACTGTAGCCATTTGATGATGATGCTGTCTCCATTAACACCACCGTCGCCGTTTGCGGATGGTTCAGTGATCGAGGGATAGATGACTCGGCAAGACAGTCGAAATCATGAATGCGATGGGATGGTCTGTGTTTTAGTTTCAAATTCAAATTTTAAATGTGGGAATCCACTGCCCTTGTTTGTTCCCGACCTTATTTCGAAAACACAATTTATAATAGGAATGCAGGAGATCTAGTTTGTGTTCAACGTCCCGAACAGGAGATATGGTCTTGCTCAACGTTGGCCCTCCGTTATCAAGGAAGCTATATGGTTGGGTTGGGTAGAGAATTAAGAACAGTTTCACTCGGCTTCATGGTTAAGAATATGTGTTCTTTCTAAGAGGTTATATATTCAAAAATGTAATTTAAAAAACAAAAAATTGGGATTTCACCAACAATTTTTTTGCAAAATTCCAATGATGATTGCCAAAATAATAAAAAAATCTTGTGAAAGGGAACTCAGTGGTTGGTTCATCTATACTAGTTTGCTTTGTCCACTTTAATTTTCAAAAGGGGGGAGTATTATTTATGAGCCACAAACATAACATAATGGATGGAAAACATATACACATTGTCCTAGTAATATAATGAAATTTGTATAGCCATTGTACATAAGTCAACCAATAAGACTACCATGAGTGTTTTGTAGGCACAAGGTACATATTTGAGCTGCTAGGTAGTGGATTGTGAGTTGGTCGTCAGTGTGTTGAGGGGTGAGCGGTATTGTAAGATTCTCCTTGTGGGATGGGATTTCCTTTTCCCAAGGAAAAAATATGAAATTTGTATATTTTAAAATTAATCACTTGCAATGCTTTGCTCTTATCTTCAACATGGCAACTAAGCTTTGGCGATGTGTTGTGACCTCTTGGTGCGGATCTAATAAATATTTAATGTGTGTTGTTATGTATGCCACATTACTTAGTATAAATGTGTACTTGAAGCATGTGTGTGATCACACATAGTAAAAGAATTATTCTACTTTTAAGTGTGGATTTCACGAAGCAATCTCATGATTGTTGGTGGGGATTGACTCTAATGCACATATCTTAAGATATTTTTTGGATTTCCATATCCTATGACATTATTTTAAAATATTTGTGTGTATCTTTAAAATTGAATTTTTTAGGGATGTGGAATTTGCTCAACAAATTCATTTTTTGATTCAAGTCAAAGGTTTGACCTCTACAATTGCTTTTGTTTATAAGCCTCTTGGGTAGTGGTCAATAACCCAATGGTTGTTTCTTGGGGACCATACATTTCAGTGAATCCATATTCCTCCTTGTTACCACTCAAACTCTTGCTAACATAGAGTCCCTTCCCAACAAAGGAGAGCTTGGGGCAATGGATTGGCAAGCCACCCATTGTCACCTTAGTGGCCTTGCTTCTACTCTTTAAGGTTAGGGTTTCTAACCTAAGGAGAGTTTCCCTAAGGGGTTCAAAAGTAATTCATGTCGTTGTATTTGGATGTAGAAGGCTTAGGAATTGGTTCGACTTAGGATCTCTATCTCCTCTTAGGTGTAAAGCACATTAAGTATGAGAGAAGACAATTGATAATTAGCTCAAAGAGATTATGACGCAAACAAAAACACTCACTTTGAAGATGTTTGGAGCTTAAATGTTTGTATTGCATCCAAATATGAAATATCAATGTATCATAGCCATGTACCATTCACCATTTACCATCCAACAAATAAAATGCCAATTTTTTACCAATCAAATTGCACAAAGAATGTTATTGTTTAGATTATTCAATAATCGTGACTTAATCGTGACTTAATCGTGACTTGAGATGAATGACTTGCGTGATGTAAGTTGAATGTGGGTTAATGGGTCCTTATAACGTGCGTCGATAGGATTACGACAGATCAACACTATGAACGAACAATTTGGATTTAAAAGCACACTTTCCTCAATCGTTATTTACCTCACAACTTTATGGTGTGCCTGTTCATATCCACTATTGATTTCGCTCATGTTCATATCTGACGGTGTTGGATCAACACTCTTGTGTGTTCATGAAGGCTATGATCTAAGATCTCAAATTAATGGATCCCAATCTGACAGTGTTTGTGTATAATCACAAGGATTTCCAGGGTTTATAACCTTGCAACACAAATTAGTTTTTGATCCTACCAAAGTGAGAAGAATAGGGATCGTTGATCCAAGGATGATCAACAATCCTTTACACAACTTATTTACGATAATTACTATGCACCATAATTTCATACCCAGTTCACACACGATAAGATGTGGGGTTTAGGGTTTAATAGTTCCATCGGTTATAGTAATTAATAATTAATTAAGCCATGTTCATGAGCCATATTTAGGTATAGAGGTACATCGATGCCTTTATTGATTTAATTTTCAAAATTATATTTAAGGAAGTATATTTGTCTTTCTTCTCAAGTTTGGCATCTTGTTCTTTATTCTCATAATGTGGGGAATATTTCTATGATATTTGGAAACTATTATTGGATCTCAATTTTAGCCCCCTCTGTTCTTCAATTGGTGAAAGTTGTTATATTATCCCTGCTCTAAGAGTCTGTGAGTGATGGTTTGAAAGGAAAAATAAATAAGAGAGGAAAGAGTTGTGAGGGGAAATACCCAAATGAATAGGATTGAGAATTCCATCAATAGGTTGGTTATGTTTTCCAAGTGCTAGTGGTACCTATATACTTATATACTTGGTTAGAGGGAAAGAATGCCCTTAATAGGTCATTTTTGGGGGAGAAGAGAGGGAGATATGTGACACCACGGTACAAGAGAGGTGGGCATGAGAGGGTGGGGTGAGATAGGAAAAGGGTGGTGAGGTGAGAAAAGGTGAAGGGTAGATGGGTAGGGGAGGGGGAGTGGTGGGCATGAAAGATATGACACTATTAAATTTGAACTTTTTAGCGACGAAGTAGAGATGAATTTTCGTCGGCATATAATCGTTTTTGCGACCAAGATGATTTTTTTTTCGTCTGAATTCATTGTCGTTCTAGTGGCCACACATGGATCTTCGTCAGTCTAGCGACCAAGAAAATAAGCCTATTCACAATAGGGAAAAGTTCGGCTAGCGACGAATGTTAGTCGGTCAAACGAATAATATTAGTCGCAAGAGTGACGAAGACAACCCTGACAAACTTAGTCAGTAAACCATTATGAGTCGCTAGAATGATGAATATTAGTCGCTAGAGCGGCCAAACCATTAGTTAAAAAGGTCAAACGAAGGAGGATCGATTAGTCACTAGAACGACCAAGTGACCTAGTTTGCGACCAAATGGAAATACAAGCGACTAAAATGTTGGTCACTCTAGCGACTAACACGTTGCTCTCTCTAGCAACTAACAAGTTGATGTTTGTGACCGATTGGAAATACTAGCGATGAACATGTTAGTTTCTAAAGCGACCAATATTGGGGTTTTTTTTAAAAAAAAATTATGCCATTCACACAGGATCTTAACTAAATTTGATAACAGGTATTTAAGTGTGTCCAATCATGATGGTCATGTAATTGTAGGATCTTAACTAAACCTTGATTTCAAAATGGGGTGGATGATATGGTGGAACCATGTGAAAGGAGAACTTGATCAAACAACTGAATAAATCAAACAAATTGACAATATTGGAGTTGATAGAGTGAATACCATATTTGAGGAACTCAATGTGTAGGTCTTCCTCATATGTAACTCTATTGTTATTGATCATGTGAACAACTCTCTTGATGTCTCCAAAATAAAATATATGACATGAGGTAGGGCTATGGGAAATTTGGATTGAGGATTGTATATGAACATGATAAAGGGATGGAGAGGAAGGGATATGGGAAATTTGGATTGAGGATTGTATAGGAACATGATAAAGGGATGGAGCAAGGGATAAAATGAATTACTGATATATATCTTG